>LPNX010741921.1:162856-261000 GCA_001517045.1 Pseudotsuga menziesii | reverse complement strand
CAGGACACGTTACAAAAGAGTGTCGGACACGCGTTGACCAAGTGTCCCAGGGATAAGACACGTTACAAAAGAGTGTCGGACACGCGTTGACCACGTGTCTCAGGGATAAGACACGTTTTGACTACGTGTCGGACACGTACCGTAGCGTGTCTTCACGTGGACACCGCGGGTACGGACACGTGGGCCAGTATGGACGTGTCAGGTAACTTAGTCAGTCGTTTATTCAACAACCAATAATAACCAAGGGAAAAAACACCCTGGGCTGATCGGATTGACAAATAAAGTCTAACAGACCGAGTCTTTTACAGACACTATCATGCTAGATCATTTATTACACCTTCCCCAAGGGGGTATGAACATGTGATATAGTACAACAAGCACTTCCTAGAAGCACTTCTAAAGTCCGAACAAGTTATCCTTGTCCGGTTCACCAGGTTCACTTGATAAAAAAACACTAAGTACAACTTAGGTGGTAACAGTGCTAATTGACAATGCATGCGACTCATCTGAAAGAACATTCTCTTAATCTCCCACATACAAGCCAAGAGAGATTGAAGTGAAATGAAGCTTGTGGTGAATCGTGTGATTGTCGGATGCACTAACTCCATGTTATCTGTGAATTGTCTCATCAAGCTGAGCACGGATGTATGATTATATATAAATTTTCTTATACTCCTAGATGAATCAACAATATCTCTGATAAAAGGAATTTTGCCCATATCCTTTAGCATGAAATCCATGCAATGTGCAGCACAAGGAGTCCAAAACAAGGTTGGATGCCTCATCATAAGCAACTTGCCATCAACCACATAATTAGTAGCGTTATCCGTTATGGCTTGGACAACGTTTTGTGGACCTATCTCTTGGATGAACCCATGCAACAACTCACATAATAACGGTGCATCTTTGATATGTGCAGATGCATCAACAGATCTGATAAACATATTCCCCCTGGTGCAACTAACCAAGAAATTAAGAAGGCTCCTACCCTTTTGAATAGTCCAACCATCTGACATAACTGTGCATCTTGTGAGTCCCCATGACTCCTTAAACTCCTCCAATCTCTGAGGGCATGCAACCTTTTCAACTTGAAGGATAGGCCCTCTCAAGTCATCAAAGCTTATACATCGGGCCAACAATAGCAACAACATCAAACATAGGTTGGTAGAAGGGGTTGGTTTTGGCAATGCTAAAAGAAATGTCACTCCATAAAAAACACCTACCCACAAGCTTGTCTGCTTCTGCCTTCTCTTTTACCATTGACTTGATAGAAAGTTGTGCACCAGCAATGGTTCTTGGAACAAAGAAAGTTGAGGCCGTTGAGGGCTTTGTGGAACTGGAAGGTGCAGCTGAGGTAAAGCTCTCACTTCTAGTTCTACTTCTTCCCATCTTAGCCTCACCGATGCCCTCACATCTCTCTTCATATTCATATCATGAAGTTTATTGACAATTTGAACAATTTATGGCATTGCTTGTTCACAAATTTCCACTTCATGCTCGGGAATTTATGCAAGGTGGTATTTCAATCGACTGATCCCCCTTGTCATTTCCTTTCCACACAACTTGCAAGTCAATTTTTCCTATTAAATTCCTCCAAGGGCTCACTATATACCCACATAGAGTCCAAAGCTTTAGGCATTTTAACTCTCGATGCATCCCTACGTCTGGGCAAGACATAAGGTGGCATTAAATTTCTTGTCTCAAAATCCTCCTGTATTGGTGGGGTTGGTGCTGGAGGTGTTGATGCTTTTGCCTTTCTTTTTCTATTACTAGCGCGTTTTCCTCATTTAGTCCTAGACGGACCTAACCTTTCTTTTTCGGATAGTTTACCAGCGTTCGGCTCTACTCCCAGATTAGTCTATGCATCAGTTGGTGTCGTCTGCGGTGGGATGTAACCAGTAGTGTCTTCCATAATAGGGGTGGGTGATACAGGTTTAGACTCAACTATGCTTTTGCTGGAAATGGAGATGACCATACTGCAACCACACCACTTCAGCGCTCAGGGCTGCAGGTAGTGGCAATGTTCTTCTTTTGCATACAGGCTGAAAGGAGTCTTGGCGGCAAAGTCTGATAAAATACCTTAACTTGCCCTAGTCGTTCTTCGCATGCGCGAGCAATTAATCGGAAAGGTATCCATCCTTTCAGGCACATGGGCGTACCGGGGGTCATTAATCGAAGCTTCTTGTGTTATGCCGCCAATTATTTGTCACTTTAAATGGTAGTTATTGTCATAAAGCCAAATGGTACCAAAAAGCTCGTAGCCATCATTTTTTTTAACTGATCAGGTCGTAGCGAGCAGGGTAAGGTGTATCTTCACACATACCAACCCCTTCCACTGCGCGCATACCTTCTGACTCAAGTATATTTATCTCAAGTGGGTCATCATCATCCGGTTCTCTCGTAATAATGTTCCTATGTTAGGGCAGTCACTCCTCCCTATTAGCCTGTAGGAGTTGGATTGTTCAAAGATTCTTCACTCATGGGAGTTTTTCCATCCAGCACTGCCCCTCCTAGTATAGAAATTGCCATGGTAAACATGATATCCTCCGTGACCAGGGGCTTGTCAAAAGGAAAAGAGATTGCTGAATCATCTTCTCTGAGTCCACACGAAGCCCTCTATGATGCCATTCGGTCTGTTTCTGATGCTTACGTAGATGACCATCATCTGGTAGCATCAAATACTTACCATCTGCCCTATTGGCTAGATTCCCTCTCCCGACTTTGGATTATCTCTCACAGACTTTTCCATCGGATGAGTCCATTATGGAGATCATGAGTTTGGATGAATCTTTATGGGAAGATTCTCATCATTGTTTGTCGTTTCTTCCTAATGCCAGTTCGGTAGATTCAGATTTTGTTTCTTTGATCAGTTCCGATATAGTCGAGTCTACACAAACACCTGTATTATTGCAAGGTATTGATTCTGAAGGGAATTTTTGCAACATTACCAAAACCATTCCCCTCGATATATCGGTTAAGCCAGGTGTTGTCGAGCATATCCACATAGGCCAGAATTGTTCGACAACGAAAATTGAAGAGTATCGAGCTCTCTTTAAGGAATTTCACGATGTTTTTGGTTGGACTTATGAAGAAATGCCTGGGATTGATCCATTTATTGTCGTACATGAGATCAAGACATACCCGACGGTAAGTCCCGTTAGGCAAAAACTTTGCAAGGTCCACCCAAGAAAAGCTGCAGCCATTAAAGCTAAAGTTGAGAAGCTTTTGAAAGTTGGTTTTATCTATCCCGTGCCTTTAATCGAGTGAGTGTCTAAAATTGTCCCTGTTGCCAAGAAGCATGGCACTATTAGGGTTTGTATCGATTTTAGGAACCTGAACAAAGCTTGTCCAAAGGACAACTTTCCTACCCCCACATCGATCAGATCATTGATAACTGTGTTGGAAGTGTCATTTTTCCTTCATTGATGGCTTTTCTGGCTATAATCAGATTGAGATCTTACCCGTTGACCAACACAAAACGACATTTATTTGTCCCTGGGGAACCTTTGCTTATCGGAAGCTACCTTTTGGTTTGAAAAACGTTGGAGCTACCTTCCAACGAGCTATGTCGTATGCTTTTCATGATATAAAACACATAGTGGGACCGTATCTGGATAACCTACTTGCTCATTCACAGCAGCAGGAATACCATTCAGGGCATCTTAGACACATTTTCCTTCGATGTCGTCATTACCATATTCGGCTCAATCCACACAAGTGTGTTTTTTGTGTTGAAGCTAGACGTTTGCTTGGTTTCATTGTTTATAGGGATGAAATTTGAATCGATCCCTTAAAGATTGCTTCTATCGTGGCCTTACCACCTTTGACAGATATTACCGAACTTCAAAGTTTGCAAGGGAAGGAAAATTTTCTTCGTCGTTTTGTGTGCAATTTTGCTGAGAAAATGCGTATCTTGAAAAAGAACACTCCCTTTTTCTGGGATGATCAAGCTCAAAGAGCTTTTGATAATTTGAAACATGCTATAACGCACTCACTTGTGTTGCACCCCCCAAATTATTCAAAATATTTTCTGCTATACATTGCTGCCTCTACTACTACCATTGGCATGGTTTTAGTTTAGGAAGATCTGAATGGCCAAGAACATATGATATATTACCTCAGTGAGGGTCTTCTTGACTTCGAAACCCGTTATTCACATGTGGAGAAGCTAGCCTTGGCTACGGTCATCGCTGAGCAATGTTTCCGTAACTACATCTTACTTCGCACCACTACTGTGCTTGCAGATCAAAACCCTATGTACTATATTCTCACCCGTTAGGTACTAGGGGGCAAATATTCCTGTTGGATCGTCATCCTACAAGAATTTGATCTTGAATTTGCCAAGACCAATTCCAAGAAGTCTCTGGTCTTCGTGGAGTTGATGTGTGACCTTCCTTGTGTTATCACAGAAGTTGAGCTCAATGATTCATTTTCGGATGAATTCTTGTTTCGGATAAGCACGACCTACCCGTGATATGGAGATTTGATCATATATCTCCAGACCCAAAGATTTCAACCCAATCTATCCTGTGACGATCGCTAACACATTCGTCACCACGCTAAGTATTACCTCGTTCTTAATGACACCTTATACCGGCGTGGTATTGACTCTATCTTTCGACGATGTCTTACTCATGACGAGGTTGAACAAGTCATGAATGACTGCCACTCTGGAGCATGTGGCGGTCATCTTTTTGGGATGGCTATAGCTCGGAAAATCCTTCATGCTGGGTATTTTTGGCCCTCAATCTTCAAAGATTGTCATGAGGCGGTTAAAAAATGCCCACCCTGTCAGCTTTTCTATCTAAAAAAGCGCACCTACCCTGCTCCATTACACCCAATCATTGCCGTTGGCCCTTTTGCCAAATGGGGGATTGACTTTACATCATCGTAGTCATGGATCATTTCATAAAATGGGCTGAGGCAATGCCTACATATGTATAGGATGGTAAGACTGCCGCCCTCTTCTTATTTGATCACGTCATCGCTAGGTTTGGAGTTCCACAAGCCATAGTGACTAATCATGGATCCCATTTTCGTAATCAGATGATGGCTAAGCTGAGTACCAAGTTGGGTTTTCGTCATGAAAACTCAACCCTTTACTACCCACAAGCTAATGGCCAGGTTGAAGCCATTAACAAGGTCTTGAAGACTATGCTTCGTAGGATGGTTGGAGATCACAAATCCAATTGGCACTTAACTATTTTTTCCGCACTTTGGGCTTACAGAACTTCGGTCAAAACAATTACTGGTTTTACGCCTTTTCAGTTGGTCTACGGACTGGAAGTTGTCCTACCTATTGACAATTTGAACAATTTATGGCATTGCTTGTTCACAAATTCCCACTTCATGCGCGAGAATTTGTGCAAGGTGGTATTTCAATCGATTGATCCCCCTTTCATTTCCTTTCCACACAACTTGCAAGTCAATTTTTGTCTATTAAACCCCTCTCAGGGCTCACCATATACCCACATAGAGTCCAAAGCTTTAGGCATTTTGATTTTTCACACAACAATGATTCAACCTGGGGTAAAAAAAATTGAAAATGATGTTCAAATTCAAGCTTGAACAATGAAAATAGTAGATAGTAAGATTCCTTGAAATTTAACCCCCCCCCCCCAAAAAAATAATAATGCTGCAAATAACAAAACAGTCCTAGAGTTTAGATCTCTCTTCAAAATTTGGCAAGAAGAGGGAACATTGATAAGAATCCTAAACCTATAAAAATTTTACCAAAACAAAAAATAAAAGATGAGAAAATGGTTACACAATGATATACATACCTGTAAATTGAGAAACCATTGATGGGAATCAATCCCCAATCCACAATAACTCGGTAATTGTTGATGGAAACACAATGAATCTACCCCTTAGCTCCAAGCAAAATGATAGCAAGCTCCTTTGCTCTCCAAACCCCTCAACAAGTAAGCAAAATGAAATAAAAAGTAAAAAATTGGGTTATATGCCAGATTTCTCGCGACCTCGGCAATATTTTCTATCGACTAGCGATGTTTCCTTAAAAATCGACAAAAAATCATGATATTTGCAAAAATCACGATATTTTGAAAAGATCGCAATTTTTGGTCAACGATATATCATTTTCGCTTAGAAACTGCGATATATCGCAGATGTCTTCCACTCTGCTTAGATATGTTTCGGATCGTGAGATAAGACTGTAAGGCTATGCTGATTCAGATTGGGTCGATAGTATCACGGATCAGAAGAGTACATCTGGATGTTGCTTCAATTTTGGATCAACTATGATCTTGTGGCTTAGCAGGAAGCAGACTAGTGTGGAACTCAGTATGGCTGAGGCAGAGTATATGGCAACATCTTCAGCTAGTATCGAAGCTGTGTATCTTCAAAAGTTTGTTTGTAGGGCTATTTGATCTCGAGTTGGAAGTGACTTGTATCTTTTGTGACAACTAGAGTCATATAAAGTTGTTTGAGAACCCCGTGTTTCATGACAAGTCCAAGCATATCGAGATCAAGTACCATTATATTTGAGATATGGTGTAGAAGGGAGTTGTAAAGCTCCAGTATATTGCGACACATGAGCAGATAGCCTATGTGTTGACCAAGCCTCTGTCAAAGGTAAAGTTTGAGGACTTTAGGGACAAGCTTAGTGTAGTGCAGAACGACTTCCCTACATGAGAGGAAGTGTTGAGTTACATAATTGATTCCAGGGGCAGTAGCATATAGAGTGTGGCAATAGTGGGTACTCATTCACGGGCATGTTATCGACTAGGGCACAAGTCAACCTGACCTCGCACAGGGTCAAGATGCCCAGCCTTTGGGGTTGGAATACTAGGTCATGTGGACTGGTGATGCCTAGCTTTCGAGCTAGAGGGTTCCTAGCAATGTTATCAGAACCGGACCGGTCATCAAATCGACAGAGCCCAAAATGTGAACCGGACCGGAAATTGGACTGGAACCCAAAAAGAACTAGGAAAAAAACCGGTATACTAAAAAACACAAAATATTCATAATTTGTAAAAAAACATATATATTCATGTGCATACATATGAATCCAAACCTTTAATACACAAATATGCAAAGTTTCTCATATATATAGCAAGTACAGGTGCAAATAACCAAAATAGCCCTAAGTGCAATACATCACTGAAGTTTTGAACCAAGATACATCAACAAAGAGGCTCTAAATGGCCCCTACAATCCAAAAAATAAGCATAGTACTACTACTAATGAATAACTATAGATTGATAACCCAACGAACTCAACTCATTAACCCTCCAAAACTGCCCAAGAAATAACTCCAAAGAGATGGAATGAACAATGTGAAGATAATAGAGGGTGGGGAGGGGGGGTCTTTAAATAACACCACAATGGGATTAGGGAGGGTTTAGGTCCTTAGGTTTAGGGATTTTTTGGTTTTTTAAATTTGAGATCCGTGGGATCCTTACTGGTCCCGATACAGAACTGGTTGGTTCTTGGGCGGTTTAATGCAAAAAAACGGTCCGGAGGATTCAGGCACTGGACCGGACCGGGAGACCCTCTTAATCGGTTGGACCAATCGATTTTGCCTGAATTGGATTGGTTCTGATAACACTGGTTCCTAGCATTGTGCTGGATGGCTAGTGTGTGCGCACTAGATCGCCTAACCCTTGTGGTTAGATGCCCAGTCATTGTGGGCTGGTTTCTTGGTGGTGCCAACCAGAAGGGCTACTCTTTCAGCTAGTCAGCCAGATTCTGTGTGAGCTGGATGTTCAGTGTGTGTGAGATAGTTGCCTAGTTCAATGTGAGCTAGATGAAGTCTCTTAATGACATAAGGTTCGAAAGGACGATGAGGCTGTACCCACTAGTGAGATGCTACTTACGATGATGAAGCCCTGTATGCATGATGTGGATGATGGCTTGCTTGTACAGAACTTCTAGTGATGGATAGATTTGTGAAAGTCAACAAGTAAATGGTCAAAGAGTACAAATGTGTAGAAGCAATGTTGAAGATCGTGCCAGAAGAATACCTTCCTTGCTAAGAGGGAGTGTTGATGTTTTAGGTAGCTTTGGAAGATATTCTTATGTCGACCCAGAAGATTCCGGAAGTCAATAAGAAGTTAACCAAAGAAAGTGGAAGTGAAAAGAAAAAGATTGGGACTATGGTATAGTGTACCCACACTATGGTGGTAATCTTACCCACACTATGGTGGTAGTCTTACCCACATTATATGAAGTGGTTGGGTGTGATAGAGAATTCTAGAAGAAGAGAAGAACATAGGGAATCTTCTAGAAGATTCCAAGAAGTCATTAGAAGTTAACCATAGTAAGTCGACAAGAAGAGAATAATAGAATTAATATGAATAAGTTAAAGAACAAGCCGACCTAGTAAAGTAACCCAAGTTAAAAGTAAAGTGACTTCACTTGTATAAATAGAAGTTAAGTGGGCTCATTTGTAACACACAATTCACAAGTTTAAGTGAACAGTGCGCAACTCTAGAAGAGCAAAAGCAACAACATTGTGAAGACATCTTTTGGGTTATCTCTCTTGTTCTCAGGAAGATTGTTCTATTGAGAAGTTTATTTAGTATCTCTCTTGTGTATCTATTACTTTGGGGTATCTTTCTATGAGAGAGCTTTAGCTCTTCATTGTATTGACATTGTACTTTGTTGATGAATCTATACTGAAGAAGTTTTGCTTAGTTTTCTCCCCCAAGAGGGTTTCCTAGGATAAATCTTTGTGTCTTTATGTGCATGGTTATTCTTTCAATGATCCTTATATGCATGCAGTTAATGTTTATGTGAATGGAAATGTTCTAAATGTTTGAAAAGGGTAAAAACATAACTGCTTAAGTAAAATTTCAACAATAAAAGCATAAAGCTACATAAGCATGGAAACACTGGCTACTAGAAAGCCATAATACCAAAACAAGGGGATTGACTAGTTGTAAGAGTGTGACAACATTAGCCATCCATGGTAGGAGATAAATAAACCATGAGATCAACAAGTTATATGAAATCATGATAAGTCTATTTATTGACAATAAATAGCAACTAAACTATGAGCTGTGACAATACGAGGAATTAAACTACTACAAACAAATAACTGAATTGATAAGACTTGAGGCTTAGTTATGAACAAAAATTCTTCAAGTGAATAGGGAGCAGGGGGTAAGAGTGAGATCCCTGTAATTACTTGTACACATCATGGGGAAAAGGGTGAGGTATTTTGTTTGCAATTGGACATGCGGCAACCGCTAGGGGGGAGCCTGCACATGCCATAGGGAAAAGTGAACAACACCGGCATTCATCATTGGACAGATGGCAACCTAAGTTGCATTGAAATTTGAAATGGATATGAGAATGGATATGGATATGGGGAGGAGGAAGGGATACAACAAATTTAAAAAAAAGTTGGATACGATACGGCAGGGAAACAACAAACATATATATATGCAAAAACACCATGAGACACTCAAGTATAAATAAGTGAGCTCATGTGTTGAGCGGTATGATGAAAAGTGTGATGACATGAAATGTTGCACTATATGCTCTAACACTATCTTTAGACACCATTGACTTCTCTTGGATATGGTGCTTACTTCTTATCATTTAAATTGGTAAAAATGCATGGAATAATATTAAAATATCACATGTATATCATATATAATTTGCCAAACATGGCATCATCATAATTTCCTTCACAACATAAGGATAGGGGCATGAGATAGGACTAGAAATGAGTAACTGAGGTCACCGGTCAAGAGTTCATACCAGTTTAAAAAAGGAAAAGGAAAACACTGAAGCTTGCTGCAAGAATATTGGAAATAACTGCTGGTCCATGTAACCCTTCATAGATGCAGTCTATTGTTTTGTATGGCTGAAGCTACCACCATATCAATTTTGATATGCAAGTTGTTTATCACATATGCAAGTCTTTGGGTTTTATTGCAACAAAGCTAAGGAATTGGTGCAAAAGTTGAGAAAGAAAACAGTAAAACATAGTCGTACTTCTACCCTAGGATGTTAGTCCGTGACACAAACTATAGTAGGCAAGCATTTGATGCAGTAGATGCCCAAAGATAAATGGTTTTTGAACCAAATGGAAGCCTTGATCATTTTTGGAAAATATAATGAAAAAAAACAAGAGACATAAAAATTCAGATTACCATTCATCAATTCAGATTACCAATTCAGATTTATAAGCTTTGGTGATTTAATTATTGGTTTGAGGTTAAATTTAGGAATAGGGTTTCTCAGTTTTGCTTTAGGGTTATTTATTTGCTTTTTATCATGTAAAAAATTACTTTTTTGGGTTGGAAACTTGCATTGTAGCAACTGAAACATTTCTGAAAATTAGGAAATGTTCCAGGAAACAACTTGGAAATGTTTTAGTTTTATGGATACGGCTTGGAAACATTTCTGTGCCATTTCCAAGGTGTATTCTCCGTTTCAGTTTTTTGAAATGGGGAACGGCTTATCCCAAGTTTTCCTAGATGTTTCTAATAACTTAGGTGGCAATCATATGAAGATGAACTTGCAGGTATGCAAGTGAGGCATCAAAGCACAAAGGCACATGCCTTGAGTGTATCATAGGAAGAGGCCTAGCACAAATTACCTTGAGTAAGGTAAGAGGATGAGGCCATTGGAGTTTCTTGCACAATGGCTTTTAATACAAATTCAGAAATTCCACCTCAATCTTGAGGTTTCACGGATCTATTTCATGTGACCTTTCAGCCTTGGGGCTGAATCTGAAATATAAATTATCCAACCAAATACACAAGACAACCCAGGAAAATATAAACGGAACAAATGTACTTCAAAGAGCGAGGTGCTTTTGTTCACCATTGGATACATGACAACCACCAGGGGGGAGCCTACACGTGCCACAGGGAAAAGAGAACAACGCTGACATTTGTCATTGGACAGGTGGCGATCATATGAAGTAGATGAATTTGCAGGCATGCAAGTCAGGCATCAAAGCACAGGGGCACATGCCTTGAGTGTATCATAGGAAGAAGCCTAGCATAGGTACGAGCAAGGCAAGAGGAGATTATTGGAATTTCTTGCTAGGACTGGTGTTATCGTTTAATTTGGGTGAATGGTGCTTGCACTAGGTTTGGGGTAGTTTATTTGTCTTGATCCTCTTTCACAACTGAAGTAAACATACTGGTTATACCTATGCTATTACACACACATTCAGTACTTTTCCTTCACTCTTTGATTTGACTCCATTAGGCACTGGTCACTAACATCCTCGAAAGAGATATCTTTTGGTGTTTTAGTGTCTTTTCAGAGTTGTAATAGAGGCTTAGGCTTCCAAAGCAGTTGGGAGAAGTGACTAAGGTGACAGTGGTCACTTCCTCCACATATGCTTGCCGGTGGCTTGGACTGCCATTTCAACCGGTAACATGGCCTTTTGTATTCAAGCTGATTGCTGTTTTCAAACTTTGCCAAAATTTAATTTTACAAAGTTTGGATGAGGATTTAATTCACATCCATTTTGGATTAAAACTCCAACATCCTTCATATCAATTTCCTGGGCCAAAATCTTCAGACACTGCATCATGAGCTGTTCTAGACTTCTTGCAAAGATGATCACATTTCCATACAAGACCAAGACAAGTAGATTAAATCTATCAAAATCACAAAGATAAAAATCTGCACAAATCTCATCCATCCCGAAATACCAAGCTTGTAGGTCAAACAACAACCCACACAGGGCCTCCAACAAACTGAAAACATGGTAATCTCGCCCATGCACCCCAAAACCTTCAACATCTGAAGCGAAACCCTCAACAAGTTCAACTCCCTCTTTCCAAGAGAATCCTTTGGTAATTGGGGCAAGACTCTTATCAAGGTCAACTCCCTCTTTCTGAGAGAATCCAACAACCCTCTCCTAGTACTTTCCAATACTTCCATCAGCTGCAAGCTTGGAATCAATTATTGATTCCATAATAGGTTTTGAACCTATTTTCACAACATCCCTAGCCTTAGATTCTTTGCATATGCCTCCCCAAAACTAGAAAGCTTACCCAACTTCCCGTTGGCAAGTACATGCGACATAGGATTGATAAGTAACTTGTAAAGGCCACCATCTTGCACACCTCTAGCGAAAGTCCTCAGGCTTGCTATACTACAATTATTTATAGAGCATTGTTGTTCTGCAAATGCAACTCTACATTGGAAATCTATCATACAAGAAACTGAAAGAAGATTTTTTTTCAAACCAGTAACAAACAAGACATTATTCAACTCAACCTGATGGCATCCGAAAGGAAATGGACCTCCATCCTTTCATAGGATAAGTAGCATCGTTACCTGACTTCACACTCATTCCTCCCTCTTACTCTTGAAGCTTGTTGAAGAGTTTTCTGTTTTAACTCATATGTTGTGATTCCCCACCGTCCCCAAACCATCCAACACTTGACACAATGTTGGGAGATAAACAAGATACCAAGAAGAAGACAGTCTCGACTCTCAAGAGTGGGCGTATTTCTCCTAACTTTGGCCTTGACGGTGCAAACAGAGTTTGCCATGCACTTGTTAGTATGTTGCTTGAGGTTGTTGATCTTATTGTATGACCGAAATAAGGGCGTTGTCTGGAAGAGGCACACTTTCTCTCTTAATTCTGTTTCTATTCGTCATTATTTTTCCTTTGTCATTATAGAATCTAAGTACAAGCTAATCACCATATGAATATGTCCTTTAGTTGGTCCATCATGGGCATGCTTTACAATGGTTTGTAACTTTGTACTTTGTGTGGCACTAAGGATCTCCTTGAGCTGTGATTGGGACCCATTTTCTAATAACACCTTGGCCATTTGATGTGGCAGTGCCCTCTTGATATTTGTTCTCTCAACACAATCTACATTTCATTGCTATTTTGACACAGCACTTTGGGACGGTTTATTCTCGGAATGGGTTGATGTCCAGAAAGCCATCTCCATCTTATTTTCCACTTTCATGTTTATGATTTGTGATAGTTGGTCAGGCATCATATATGCTTTTTCTAGCTTATCTGTAATTTTATAGTTAATTCCACCTTTAATCCTTTCTTGCAACAATGATTATGGATTAAATAGTTCAGTGCTGGATTTATGTTTAACATCTCAGCTTGTATTTTATGGTGCAATGGATTCTTCTTTATGTTGTATGGTGTCTTTGATTCCTCAACTATGATTGCCATCTTTACTGCCTTTGATGTTCTTGCACTAATTTCCTTTTCTTCACTTTGAATTCAATTACTAAGATTCTGATATTGTTACGTAAAATGTATCAATTATATTAATTGTGTTGTTTGTCTGGGGGATACCCTTGAGCTTGATTAAGGAGGTTTGGTTTAGTCAAATCTTGTTGTATGTGTTGTAAGAATGGTTTTCTTCTTTGTGTCATCACTTTTGGATTGCCTTTTTCCTCCACATTTAATAGTCAGTTAGTTTACACAAACAGGCCTAATGAGATATAATGCATACGTTTGAAGTAAATGCTAGAGTCTAGCTGGCAAGGAAGCTTGCTTCATCAATAGACTGCCTTTTTGGGTTGACCGTTAGATGAGTTATGCAATAGAGTAAGTGCTTATACGTGTATGGAAACTGCCTCAAGTGAAGTAGTCTAGACTCAAGGTCTTGGTTAGGGGTTGATTAACATGTAATAATGCACTACATATGTGTGTGCCGGTATTGCATGTCATATGTAGTGGTAGATGTGATTGGGTACTGTGATAAATCTTTATTACACTTATCAAGTTACAACAAATAGTACATTACACTCTCATCTCTCCTGCATTGCTTGCATTGCTCAAGTCTTATTGCAAATGAGTTTGATTCTAATGATTTGTGTTTTCTCCTTTCTAAATTTAACCACATAGATATGACTTCAACACATGAGATATTTTGTTTTTCATTATATCTGTTAACTCCAACGAGAACCTTCCATAATATCCATTCACTACAATGAGATCCTTTCATTATATCCATTGACTCCATTCTTCTTCGCTGTTTATTGCTTGCAAGTCCTTGTTCACTTAGTGAAGGTCTCGGTTCGCCGTCTGTCTGTCTTTGTTCACATCTTAGAGATCTTAGTTTACTGGGTAATGATTTTCGTTTGCATTTGGAAATCTCAGTTTACCCTTGTTAATCGCTGCTTGTTTGTCTAGTTTATACACGTATCTATTAGGCTTTTCTATTTTTGCCTCTCCCCCATTTAATTTAAATTTTTGGACAGAACTGGATATATTTTTATTAAAAATTGGCTGCGTCTGGACTCTGAACCATCCAGCAAGGTAATACAAGTAAAAATGAAACTGTCGGTCACTGATGCTTCATAAATTCTCCAATATTCAAAATTGCTATCTACCAGCTGTATTAAGTTCGAATTCAGTCTGATTGATAAGCCCACCAGCACTTGCAGGTTGGGAATCCTCCAGAATTCACCACCCCTCAGTCTGCATCCAATTTCAAATTGCACACAGAGCAAACTCCCAAAGACTAACAAAGTTGAATGACGGAGTACCATAGTCTGTGGGGGCCTAAATGCTCAACGTTTCTCCATTGACTTTGCCTGCCACTTGTCTCCACGTTGGTGATAGAATTGAACTTTGGGTATAAAACAATAAAATCAAGGGAAGTGGGAGGTTGTTAAACCCCCACAGTTGTTCTAACTTGCCCCGCTTCTGATGAGATTGCTTCATTTGCTTGTGTATCAACTGAGTTATGGGTTCTCACTTCTTAGTACCTGGTAAAACTCAATAGATTCAAAACCCTCTGCCAGAACTTGTGCCTTGTGTATGAGCCTGCCAAGGTGGATTTCCTGAGGTGACGATTGAAATCGCATGAGGAACTATGATTGTTGATTCCCCCACCACTATGAGATGCTTAATCCCTTTGTTCTTCAGGATTATTAATCTATGATATAATGCCAATGCCTTTGCTTGATTGTTGGTGGCATCTCCAATACCCCATGCAAAGCTTAATTCCTGGTGTCCATAGGGATCAAGAACGACCCCACTACATATTCTGCCCCTTACATGTGTCTAGTAGATAGTACTTCATATCAATGGCCATACTTTCACATTACATTTGGTCAAACTGTTTGTCTAATGTCCCAGAAAAGGCCCTATCCATATTTTATAAAAATAATAGGAAAATGGAAAACTTTTTTCTAGTTATTTATTTTGAGCTGCTATTATTTTTGCTAGGAATTTACCAAATTGAATACCCATGTAAGCAATTTCTATATCTGTTTTCTATTCGATCAAATGGGTAAGGATTCAAGGAATAACCTTTGTGGGAACATTTCTAATTCAGATTACTTTTGAGCAAGTGACAAATCTTTTGAGTTGTGGTAATGATTTAAAGAGTCTAAAGAATACCTCACAGGGGTGAATGAGAACAGGACAGAATTCTGAAAGACGATATATCTCTAGAAAATAAATTTGAAAAGTTGCTTTTGTTGGAGAAAACATTAAGAAAGTGTTCTGCCAGTGCTTATGCAAAATATATTAAAAATGTCATTGTCAGTCTTCCTTGAATAGAATTCATCCATAACTTTTCTAATGTATTTATTTTGTATACATTTCCTTTAGCTCTTGTTTATCCCATTTCTCTTCTACTTTGTAGTTATGCAAATGAAGTCTCAAAAAGACTTGCGGCATAGACAGATGAAGTCCCAAAGACTTTTGTGGCATAGAACCTCCAATTGAAGCCATTCTTTGGGTTATGTATGTTAGATTAGCCAAACTCTTCTGTACTTTACCCATGACATTGCGTAGTCATGATATTTGACCTCTTTCACTAAGCCTTTTACCTGGGCTTGACCACTGTTGACAGGGGTTGACTCAATTTGAAAGCTACTACTTTTGCCATAACTAGAATGATTCTAATGATTCTTTGGTTGAAATTGATTATCTTCAAGTTTTTATCCCTCTCTGGTAAAGAATCCCTGGAATTAACCTGTAATTCAAGAATACCAGTATTCAGTTTTTACTTTTTTACTATTTTAGTGCTTGCTGCTCGATTCTTACAAAAATGGTTTTCCATGTTCAAGTTCTCTGGATCGGTTTTCCATGTTCAAGTTCCCTGGAATCCCTGGATTTTTACTAATGATCCAAGTATAATATATATGCTTTCAAGTGAAAATGGTTATGTTGATAGGGAACAAACATTGTGGTTCTTCACCAGAGTCTGAAAGTATGGCACATGCAGGGGTGGGCTAGAGCTCCTTTTCCAGTCAGTGAAGACACACCATGTTGATGTCCCTGAAAAGAGTGGTGAAAAACAGGTAATATTATGGCAAATAATGGACATTTATTTTTGTTGAATATAATTTTACCTGGAAACATCCACCTTACATGATTTTAAGTGTTCCATATGTCAATCAAAATATGCAGTTAACTATTGGAGCATTGCTATTCTGGATACGTGATAATCTTCTGAAGGAGAGGCCTGAGATGTTTATGAAAGGAAATTCTGTGTAAGTCGGAAAATAATTCACAATTTCCATGCTGTTGCTGTACTGAGACTTGCAATATCTATTCTCTATGTAGTTTCGTGATTCTTTTCTTCTTTGATGGGCCATGCTTATCTGCTTTTGTTGGATGGGAAACATTAATGATCATGAATCATGTTGTGTAGGAGACCTGGTGTGTTAGTTTTAATAAATGACTGTGACTGGGAACTTTGCGGGCAGCTGGAAGGAACATTGGAGGAAAAGGATAATGTAGTTTTTATTTCAACCCTGCACGGTGGATAAATATTTTGCCATTTGGTTACATGGCGTTGTCAATCTTTTATTACATGCCTTTGTTTGCTCAGCTACAAGAGAATTTTTATTATTAAGCAATGAATCTCAAGTCACTTTTGTAATCATTATTCTTGTTCATCCTTGATGTCTGATTTTAGTGGTTGAAAATTCTAGACTTTTCATCTTCCAAGGTTAATCACCACAAAAAAGCTATTGCACTGAGAGAAGATAGAAGTGAGGTGCACTCTACAGCCCATGGTTTGTTTCTCAGTGCACTCTATAGCAGTGTTATCAGAACTGGACTAGAACCGGCAAAACCAGCTGGTCAGTTTTGGATGTTTTCTGGTGCAGTTCGTGTTTTTGATTGGAAATCGCCGGTTCTGTACTGAACCGGCCTGTTTTGTACCTCAACCAGCCTGTTCCACATGGGACCTCAACCAGCCTAATGCCTGATAGGCCGGTTTTGCAAAAGGCTGAATGCCATGATTTAGAACATGAAATTTAAAAAGAAAAAAAAAATGTAAACCCTAGACAGTAGTAATCATTGGTAATATTAAATTCTTTAATTAAAATGATAGGAAATGAAAGATAGTTCCATTACTTAAAATGATAGAAAATGAATTCTTCTTAATAGTACCATTACTTAAAAGGCTAGAAAATGAATGCTCCTTATCTTTCATTTTCTTTTCTTTCACTTAAATTTTTAACATTACCATTAATTGTTTCAGGATGTTTGAGTGGTACCAACTTCATCGGGTTTCTTTTCTTTCACTTAAATTTTTAACATTACCATTAGTTGTTTAGGATGTTTGAGTGGTACCAACCTCATCGGGACTTCATATGCAAAAAGTAGAATTTTAGATCCCATTCAGAATTCAATAGGCTTAATAGTTTTCAGGATTTCAGGAATGTAACATTTTCTACTGGATTCTATCATGTACAAGGGTATGGGATTGACATTTAATCAAGCACATCAACCCCTCTATGTACCTTGATGTTGGTGGTGCTGATTGTTAAACTCCTTTGTCACGGCTTTAATAAAAATGTACCCTTTCACTCGAGCAAAATCACTTATTAAGCATGAGAATATTTTTCTACCTTATTTTAACATTTGGATTAGGAAGTTTCATCAAAATTGTAGGGTGTTGACTAATGCCTTTGGAGGATCAACTTCAAGATTTGAGGTAGAGGCAAAGGGCTAGAGACTAGAGGAGGGAGGCACATGGTGCTATTGATGAATATGATCCCAATATAGATAGTGATTTTGATGAAGTTTTTGAACTTGAGAGGTCATTTAGAGCCTCTTTGTTTATGTATTTTGGGTCAGATATGGATTGCACTCTATGTTATTTTAGTTAGCACCCTTGCTATATACACGAGAAACTTTATATATTTGTGTATAATGGTTTGGATTCATATGGATACACATGAATGCATATCTTTTTTTTTTTCAAAATTTGAGTATTTAATGTATTTTTAGGTTGACCAGTTTTTCTCTAGTTTCAGTTTGGTTCAAATTTTTGGGCTTGACCAGTTCAATAACATCGCTCTCTAGTTTGGGGTAGGGGAATATCCACATGTATGTGTAATGCTAATAAACTAAATTGAAAACATGAGCCATGAGGTGGCAATGTCACCACAATTGCTAAAAACTATTGCTATAAGACAAAAGCTATAGAAATATGATACTTTTGCCACAAAATTGTAACAAAAAAGAAAAAAAAATTGCCACAAAATTTCATAGCCACAAAATTCCCACCATCAATAAAATAATGAAACTTAAATTCTATCATAATTTGATATACAATGCAATTATTTTGCTTCTTTTGAAAACAATTTGTCAAACCATACTCTTGGAACACGTGCATAAATAATTATTTTATCCAATGTATATCTAATTAAATCAAAACTAATTTCCGTACAAAAATATTATTTCCCAATCAAGAAAACAAGATCTAAACTATTTAATTACCCTCTAGTCATAAGAGTATCAAACTTGAAAAAAACATGTCAACTAACAAAAAATAAAAAAATAAAAGCTAAAAGATTTTGAAGAAAATAAATAATATCAACCTTAAAATATCTAATACTTAATCATTTAATCTAAGAAAATAAATCTTAAATTTGATTGAGACACTAAATTTTAATTTCAAATTTACATACTAGATTAATGATACCAAATGGTGGCTAATGACATAATGAAAATACTAACAAGCAAGAGCATCACAAATTTGTAATCTCTTTATTCACCAACCTATTAATATTCATATCATTTGATGTTGTTTCATCGAGATAATTAAACTTAAATTCAAGATTATGTTAAAGGAACAAGACCCAATGTTGACTTGCAACCATATGAAAATAATGACAAATGAGAGCTTCTTCAATTAGTAATCTCTTTATTTACCTGCTTATTATTCATATCATTTGACGAAAGACATATGAAGTTGTAGACATTTTTTTTGTATTTTGCATTATTTATTTTGTATGTTATTTTGCCATTATATTAAATGAAATGTTTTTTTAACCTTGGCACTTAACTTATCACAACCACACATTATTTTTGGGATATTTATATCATGATATATTGGATTAAATCAAAATAAATTAACTTTATATTGTGTTATTGTTTGAAATTTTCAATGTTGTTTATATGATATTTATAATAATATTTAATTCTTAAATTATAAACTAATTAAACATTGAATGACCATAACTAAACTGTGAATTGATGCATGGATTTGTGATATAACTAACCATCATCAAATCCACAAATTTATAAAAATTATAAAAATAAAGATAATAATTACAATTTTTTTATTAAAACTGAATTATTCCCCTCTAATAGATTAGCGCAGTGGAATATGTGCACACCCTTTAAGTGAGTAAAAACATATAAATTTGATAGATGTTAAGTGGATTATTGCATTTGCTATGATCGTTCACTTAGACTTTGTGAAGTTCCTTTCGATTAGGAGATGTGGTTTAAGGGGTATTGTCATGTCGACCATACAAATTCTTTCCCTTTCCTTATGATCAAGTTGTGGTTGAAACGGGTTGTTTCCATTGGGCCATGGTGTTAACCATTTGGTATTGGTGGGTGTTTCACATGAAAAGAACATTGGGCAAAACCCTAAGCCCCAATAGAGTAAAAAGTGGCATTGTTGGGTTAGCATGGTCGGTTGATGTTGCTCCAGTCCAAGAATGAACATAACCCATCACCATCATCCATGGTCATTGAAGCATGCATGCTCGTTAAGCCTAATTAACTATCGGCTAATCAAAGAGCGGCAAGTATTATTATTACCACCAGCAGTTGTATAATTGTCAATAATTAATTAGTGTTGGCCTGTATAATTGTCAATAACTAATTAGAATATTGAAACAAAAGCAAAAACGTGATGAATGATAAATAGAACACATATAGCCACTCGAGGACTGCGCAACCATAGCCAATGTTTTTTCGCTCACTATAAATGTGAGCTTTTTGAAGTTGCTGTGTTCATGGGCCAGGTAGTATAATGATGAATTGAAGACATGCCCTTAGATACATCGTCTATCATAGAGAGACAAACAAAGAGATAAAGAAAGGCAGTTCAATTTTGCCCACACTAATCTGTTTGTTATAGCTTGCCTATGGATTGAAGCCTTTTGCATCACGAATTTGCAGTATATTAATGCATGATAATCCCCTGAAGCCGTTCACATGTGACTAAGAGGCCGAAACGAGGGGCTAGAGGTGGAGGGGTTCAATCACAACAGGATACTGTAACATCTTATGACGCCTACTCTGCCACCAACGCTAGGTAGCAGAATTCAAGGCTGACATAAACAAAATGTAGACCAATCACGCTATAGCCCAAGGTAGGGCAGGTCTCCATGTCTACATGTGTAATGATAATAAATTAGAATGAAAAACAAAACAAGGAAAAAAAGGGAAGCATTGCATTTTATCTTTTTCAATTACCGTCACTGAAAATATTAATTACCACTTAACCCATCCTCGGTCTTTATCTCTTTCGATGCATAATAGATTTGGGTTAAGATAGATGGATCTATACTAGTTTTGGGTCAGCCACATTTTTTTGTTTGTTAAATAATATTCACTTATAGATTTTTAATTTAAATGGTCTTACATTTTTGACAACATGTGAAGATAAAATTTTCCAAATCCACAAGATTAGATCTGGATCTCATGCATATGACTGCTGTGATGATGCACATATGACTGCTGTGATGAGAAGAATTTATATACTCATTCTGCACCCTGTAAATACTGCATCACAATCCAATGTATCATATTGTCAAATAAAGTGCTGGGCATGAGAGTTCACAACCATAACTAATGTATGATGCCTCTAGAGTTTGGTTGATGCTCTTGTGTGCTCTTTATAAACTTTTTACACTGGAAATTTTAAAGTACGAGATGTGGATATCTAATGGAAACATTATACTGCCATGGGGTCTTTAACAAATCTAATGAAAGACACTTGTTGTTGTATTTGTTGGAAATATTTTGTTGTGATAATGTAATTAGTACAACCACAAGTAAAGTGGTAGGTGTATGTTGATAGGCATAACCAACAACTTAATTTTGTAAAGATCACTGTCTATTTTTTTTTTTTGTAAATAAAAGATGTATTACTTCAGAAAAGCAGCATTACATGGAAATACAAAATTGGGCTTCTGTCAGCCAGCCCATTCCCCAGCCAGACCCCTATTACATTCGATCATCCTTGTACCCAACCTTCCCCAATAGAGGGAGAGCCCCAACTATGCAGAGCTCAATCCCAGAAATACATTCATCATTACAGCCGAATAAACTAACAAGACTATGAGAAAGAAAACACCTAAACTTATTGACAGAGGTGATAAGCAGTAAGAAAGCCCAGTCAGAGGGCTATGACAAAGCGTACCTCCTGAGTCCAGGGCAACGGTCATGCAGGGGGCACTCCCCCTGCTGCGCCAAAGTAGCTTCACACGATGGGGATGCAACACCCGCATTGTCATTGCTTTGTCCTCCAGTGCACCGGTTGGAACCCCCAACCATTTGTTGCTCCATCTCAGGATGATACAGGGCGATGCCAAGGCGAGTGGCAATCTAATCCACTTTGCGGTGCATTAGGCGGAAATCTGAGTTTAGGGTGTCAATCTTTTTGTTTATGGCCCGACACTCTTCGTTATGTTCCTTCTAGGCTTGACTGGTTCCACGTCCCCTTCCTTTTTTGCCGCCATGTCCTCCAGCTTGGCTTTGATGTTCAGAGCCGAGTGAGTGACTAAATTCATGATAACCCAGTATATCATTACGAGCCGGTCATGGGCCGAGGCTTTACCAGCCGTCGAACCCAGGTCTGCAACCCACCCCTCGACCTCCTCCCGCACTGTTTCGATGGGCATTGATTGAACTTGCTCCCATAACACTTTCTCCATCCCTTCCGTAGCTTGGCGAGCCATTAGTGAAATGCGGTCTTTAAAAAATTCCACCGCCGCCTAGGCCTGTAATTGAGCCCAAGTTGCCACCACCTTGCCACGTTGGGCCACACTCTTCCCCTTATCCTGGCTTTTGTCCTGCGTGCTGCTCCCACCCAGTCTTCCAGGACCCCCTACCACCACCACCCCCCCCCCCCCCCCCCCCCGCGGCGAAGCCATCTTCCACTCTGTCTTCCCACCCCTCACTGAATTGCTCTGAAAGTCTTGCTGGATCACGCCACCACTTAAACTTGCCAGGCCAGCCTCTTTATCCCACAGATAGCAGATGAAGAGTCGAATGGATGCCTTGTTATTAATAGGCAGAAACTCGATTGTCATATTAAAGGTTATGCCATGTATTCCGATCTCCCATATCCTATAATCACCCTTCCCCATACTCGACACGATTTGCACCATCATTTCCTTCGTCATTCCTGCATCACCTACCTACAAGTGATCTGTCTCATCTCTCCTCACATGCCCTTCCCTGTACCTTGGATTAATGCCTGAAGGATCATCCCATATTACCATGATCTCGGAATGCATGACTATGCGTGTCAAAGGGTCAGATCTGCGGAGGGCCCATGATGCCCCCTGTCCCTGTCGCAATCATTCATCCTAGCCTCCGTCACCTGTCCTCCTGCGGTGGCATCATGAGCAGCCAACTGTGGACATCTTAGCATCCATGGTTATGCCTCGAAGTCCTCCAACTGTCCCATCCCGTGGGCCCTGTTTTCGCTGGTTTGGATATTCGTCAGCATGTCTGCCACCTTGTTTGTGTCCCTTCTGACATGTTGAAAGGAGATCGTAGTGTGAGTCATGACAAGGATGCGGAGGGATGCCAACCTGTTGGCCATGTGCCACCTAGATGACTTTCTCCGTAGATTTTCCGTTACTAATATGCTTAGCCATACGAACCAGGACATTTGAGTCTCCTTCCACCACCACTGGGAGCCAACTGTTCCTGATCACCACCTTAATGCCTTGAAGCATTCCTTCCAATTCCGTCGAGTTGTTTGTGTCTGCACCTATCGAGCCATAGAAGATTTGCAATATTTCTCCGTTCGAATTTATGCAAACCCCCCCAAATCCTACCTCGCCCGGATTACCCTTTGTTGCGCCATCAAAATTTAACTTGAAGACTAGACGCGGCGGTGGAGACCACAAATTCGGGCTTGAGACTCTACAATTCTTGATCCTTTGGTGTAGACCATCTAGGGTTCGCTTATTTAACCCCCATTCCTTCGCGACTCTCCTTTCTGGCCTTGAGAATTCTTTGTCTTCCTCAGTCCATTGCATGCTTCGGGTTGTTTCCAACATGTTCGATGTTAATGTCTTCCACACCTCCTCTGAGGACTGATGCCTGTTGCGAAAGATTAGGCCATTGCGCTCCTTCCAGAAAACCCACATGACACTGCCTGGGATAGCTTTCCATAAGGTACGCAAAATGTTATTTTTAAATATCTTAGGCTGCCAATTCCTTATGGTTTGGCCTGGGTCCCCTCTGCATCTATTACTCTTCTGGAACACTTGCGCTCCTCTATCCCATAAGTCCGCAGCGAAGGGGAAAGTGTTAAGAAGGTGATTCATGCTTTCTTTCTGGTTTGCACATAGGACGCACTGTGAAGGACCTTGAATGCCTCTTCATCTCAAGTTTCCCCCCATCAATATCCTCCGTTTAACTACCAACCAGCAGAATGTGGCCACCTTTGGCCAAGGGTTGGTGGACCATATTTTTTCCCAAATCTCGTCCTCCTTCGCCTGACTCCTAGTTATGATGTTGTAGGCTTGTTTTATGTTGAAAGACCCTTTTTGGGAGTAGTCCCATCATAGAATGTCATCCCCGTCTTTGAGAAAAATGCATCGATCTTGGAGCTTGCTTGTAAAGGATCTGATGTCTTCTTCTGCAATCCAGTCTTCTCTTCTGTTTGATATCACCCATTTGCGACGGTGTTCCTAGATGCCTTCCTCCCAGTAATGGTTAACCTTTATTTTACCTTCCTCTATTCCTCTGATTCGGATGTGATGCTATCGTGGGTCATTCAATAGCTTGGGAAGCTGATTCCATGAGTCTTCCCAAAAGTTGGCATAATTTCTTGCTCTGACTTCCCAAAAGCTATGCTCCTGAATTATTTTCCGACCTGCTAAAGCCTTTTGCCAAATATGAGACCCTTGAGGGTCCATATTGAATCTGATCAGCTATGATCTAGGTCGATCCCTTGCATATTTTATATGCCAAATCTTGGCCCACGGTTCCTGCGAATAATTACACCACCGCCACCAGATTTTAGCTCCCTGGATTTCTCCCATGATTTCCGAGTCATGAAGGCCCAGGTCATCTTTGTCCTTGGGGTTGCACACTTTTTTCCAGCTAACTAGAGAGAATTTGGCTTTAGCTTCTCTTCCTGCCCAGAAGAAATTTCTCTAGATGCTTCTTATTTCTTTTAAGATTGACTTCGGAGTAGAGAGGAAAGAAAAGAGGTACACCGGCATGGCGGAGCACCATCTTGACCAACACTAACATGTTTGGAAGATTCAATGGTTTGAGGGTCCAATTTGCCAATCTGGCCTTGAACCTATGCAAAAGATCCTGCCATGAGGCCTTCCTGATGGCACCTTGCCCCAAAGGGACCCCCAAATACTTGGACGGGAGTGTTCCTTTGTTAAACCTAAGATCCAACCAATGTTTCTTTGAGTGACAGCAGGAGTATTAAAGAAAAACACTTGAGATTTCTCAGCGTTGACAGCGAGCCCCGACGCTCTCGCAAAGAGCATTAGACTTGGTTTGAAGGCGTGTGCCTCTTGGGATGAAGGTTGCCCCATTAGTATAGTGTCATCCACGAATTGTTGATGAGTTTGTTTTTTCATGTTTTCATGCATCGAAAGACCCATGATTCGCCCACTTTCCACCTGAGTCTGGATGAGCTTGCTCAGTCCCCCTGCTGCTAGAATAAAGAGAAAATGGGAGAGCGGATCTCCCTATTTGATCCCCCTTGTGGGTGAGAAGAGCCCAGTCGGGGAGCCATTCAACAGAATGGAATAGAAAGGTGAGGTAACCAAGGCCATCACCCATTTTACCCACTATGAGCTGAATCCCTGCGCCCTCAGAATTTCCTCCAAATATTGCCAGCTGAGTTTGTCATAGGCTTTGGCTATGTTTAGTTTAATGAGAATTCCGAGGCGCTTAGTGCATTTCAAAGAGTGTATAGTCTCATGGACTGCAATGATGCCATCCATGATCTGCATGTCTTCTACGAAGCCTGATTGCTCCGGGCTTATCAATCCAGGGAGAAGGGGCTTCAATCTATTCGCAATCACTTTGGTTATTATCTTATAAATCACATCGTAGGGGGAAATGGGTCTGAACTTACCTGGAGAATCCACCCCCTCCCCCTTTGGAATTAGGGCTAAAAAAGTTGCATTGAAGGCTTTAAGCACTCCTCGTTTGCTTCTGGATTCCTACACTATGGCCCAAACTTCCTCTTTAATCATATCCCAAAAGAAGTGAAAGAAGTTGGTGGTGAAGCCATCCAGACCAGGGGCTTTCCCCTGGGCCATTTGGTTCATTGCTTCATCCACCTCCTGCATGGTTATAGGTTTACTGAGGTTCTCATTGTTTTCCCTGGAAACATTTCTGGGGATAAGTGCTGTGATCCGAGCAATATCCTGGTCCCTAGCACTGTTGTCTTCAGTCATGATTTCTTTAAAGTGGCTAACTAGTTCCTTCCCAACTTCTTCCCTGGTTTCCACCTGGGTCCCATCAGATTTTTTGACTTTGTGGATCTTCGTGCCCAACCTATTGTTGACCACCGAGTTATGGAAGAATTTTGTGTTTTTCTCCCCCTCTTGCAGCCATTTGACCCAATATTTCTACTTATAGTATATCTCTTCTTGCCTTTCCCTAGCTTCTAGCTGTGTGAGGAGGTCCTTCTCCTTTTCCTTCATCTCCACATCCCACCCAGTGTCCATCCCTTTTTGTTGGAGAAGGTCAATGTCCTGGATGAGCCTCTTCCTATCAGTGAAGATGTTTCCAAAGTTCTCCTTGTTCCATGTATAGATCTTAGCTTTTAGAACCTTGAGTTTCAGCTGAAATTTGTACATTCTTGTCCCCCCAGGGTTGTCCAACTCCTGCCACCACTGTTCCACCAGACCTTTAAAGTCCTTGTGCTCCAACCAGAATTGCTCGAAGCGAAAAGGCTTGGGAAGGAAGGAGCTCCTCACTTACCAGTTGAGGCATATTGGCCAATGGTCAGAAACTGCAGCAGGGAGCACATTTGCCCAAATTTCCCCTAAACCCCTAGCAATACTGTCTGACACGAGAAACCTATCTAACCAAGATGCAACAAGGTGTTCCCCACCCCTCCTATTATTCCATGTGAACCAACTGTCTCTTGTATCCATGTCCACTAAGGAGCTATGACCTAAAATCTCCCTGAATTCCTCTTGGTACATGTCCAATACCCTTCTCCCCCCTTTTTTTTCCCAGGGAACGATAATCAGGTTGAAATCCCCTCCTACAATCCATCTTCCCTCCTGCGCCTGGTCATTCAGCCACCTTAGGTGATGGATGAAGGCCTGCTTCTGGGGAAATGCACTTGGTCCATATGTATTGACCACCGTTCCTGTGATATCCGATCATAAGATCTTGAATTCTGCCATCAGGGAGAAGTGACTGGCCCTCCATTCCAAGAGCTCCACCAGCCTAGGCTGCCATAGAATGGAAAATCCCCCTCCAATACCTTCTACGTCTGTTGCCATAACTTCACTGCCCTTCCAAATTCTCTGTCCTAGTTTTAATAGGGTATCACAACTGCATTTTGTTTCTTGTAAAAAAATCATGTCTGGTTTTTCCTGTTTAATTTTCCTAGCTAAGGTCTTAATCTTTCTCGGGTGATTGCACCCCTTAATATTCCAGGAGATTAACTTCATTGGATAACTTTACTTACTTCAGAGAAGGCTGCCCGGATCGTCGGGTATTGGCCTGATTCGATGAGCTTAACTCCAATCGCTGCAATCCTCTGCTTATTCGTCTTCCACCCTCTTTTCTACTCCTCCAAGGATTTCCTTTTACTCCCTCTCTGAGGCTCCACATTGATCCCCAGTTCTTGATTCACTTTTGGACTGATAATGGCTTTCTACAGGAGTTCGATCTGTTCCCGAGAGACATACCCTTTGGCCACCTTCTCGCATTATTTTTCCAATGCTTTATAGATCCATATCTCCTAACTCCATGTCCTCAGCTTCGTCATCCTCCATGATATCCAACATACCAATTTCTTTGTTTTCCTCCCCAAATTTCTTTGTCTCGGCTTCCTGAGTCTCGTTCTGCACTTCTTTCTCTCCCCTCGTTTGACCTTCTCCCTCTTTCTCCAAGATCTGAAAGGGATTAGCACTCGTTATCGACTTTTCCGTTGTTTTTTTTTGCCCTCTTTTTCCACCACTGCCTTTGCCCCGTCTTCTGCTTTTCACTTGTGTGAAACTCTCATTGGCTCATTTCTCTCCTTCTCGATCTGAATCTGCCTTCTCTTGGGTGCCCTTAGGACAATTCCTCCCAAAATGCCCATACTCATGGCAAATCCTGCATTGAAAAGTAAGTTGTTCGTAGTCTATCTGCTGGATCCACTACTCGTCTTCTCAATTCAGGCTCACGGCCTCCGGAAGGTCCTTTGACAGATCCATGTAGACACATATGCGAGCAAATGATGTGTACCTCTGAAGTCTCGTTTGCTCTGCAACCTTCACAAATTCACCGATTGAATTTCCAATATCTCTTAATATTCCCATGTCCCAGTATTCCCCTGGAAAGACCCGCCAATCTAATCCATATCGAGGCAACTATCAGATCCTCCTTCTCCGGGTTAAAGCGTTCATTAGAGAGAATTTGAGGTAAAAAATGGGCCTCAAAAGGACCAAAATGTACTATAAAAATCAACCAATTACATTCTAGTAGATGACATCATCCCCCATGGTTGAGGTGGCATTGCATGAGTTAATAATGTTTATTTGTCACATTTTCTATGGTGGATGAAAACCCATAGTTAACCAAGGTAGTGGTGCAAGTACTTTTAAGTCATAAAGTGAAGTACTCACAATAAAAGTCATTTCACACTTTCTCATAAAATAATATTATTGCTATTTTCAAGTAAATTACTCACAATTCACTTTCTCATAAAGTAATTTTATTGTCATTTTCAAGTAAAGTACTCATAATTCATAAAAATGTCTTTTCACATTTTTTTATAAAATAATATATTGTCATTTTCATGTTTTTTAATTTTAAATTATATATTCACTCAATTGTATTTAATATCATAATGTCAAACTAATATATATTAAATCTTGTACTTTTAAAATAAATTAAATTCATGAATGATATTTATATGAAAAAAATATGTTAGTTATGCATATAAATTAAATTCATTTTTGTTTAATTTTATTTACAAGTTCAATACAAATAAATGCTAAAGGACAATAATTTTTGGGGAATTTACAATGAATCTTAATTACATCATTGTAAAGTTATTTTATTAATTTTATTTATAATCAATTTAGAAAAGTAACTCAACCATGGTTATTTATATTGTGCATAAAAAGTAGTGTAGGAGATGAGTTGTCATATATACCTACCCCATAAAACCCCTAACTCATAATATTTTAATATATCTTATATTTTTGTAGTACATCTCTTACGAGGCCCATTTTTTACCTCAAATTCTCTCTAATGCCTTCCAGGTCTAAGATATAAACCAGCTGAGAAGTAAAAATAAGAGCCACCTTCCAGGATTTTGTCTCTGTCTTCCTGATTAAAGAAGATTATGGTGAAGAACCCTTTTGCTCCTAACTGAAGATCATAATGTCATTTCGGTTTCCACGTGCTTTGGATCCACTAGACCAAATCTTTCTCCTTTGGCCAAACCCCCACAAATTTTCCAATTAGGGCTTTCTCCTTCCATAGTTCGATTTTCTCCCGGATCACATCCGATCGGATCTGGATTGCTGGGATTGTGTGGGCCCTCGGGAGGCAGCCCCCTTGACTCGATCTCCTCCCTGAACCTTGCCCTTCTTTTCCTTCGTCCAGATCTCCGCTACCTCCACCACTTCCCTCAGGGCCGAGGCCCCTAGCCGTCGCAGCCGCCATGGATCCCGCTGGGGGGTTTGCAGCCCCCGACCCCAGCCCTAACTCACGCCGAATACCTTCTCCCGCAATCTACCGCTCTCCAGCAACAACCCCCCATTACTCACCAATCCAAGCTTGTAGTTCATAAAGATCACTGTCTATTAAACAAAGGCTAAAATATGTAATTTTATATCAGATTATCAAAGTTAATATAAACACAAAACAAATACTATTTAATAAACAAAACAAAACAAATTGTTACCACTTTTTTTAACCACCCTTCAACTAAAAGTTATTTAAATCTTAATCATGCATTTAAGCATAATCCTACTGTACACATGTCAAAGAAGGATTATGCTCTGAAAAATCTTATGTATTTTGGCAGTTTCATTCGTGGTACACAGGCTCATCGTGCTCCCATGATATCTGAAGTTTATGAATCTTGCAAGAAGGATCTAACTTTTACTCGAACATGAAAGGCTATTTATTCACATTTGTTGATATATGTGTAGTGGTCAGTAACATATACAGAATTCCAGTGGTCAGTAACATATGTGCAGTGGTCAGTAACATATACAGAATTCCAGTGGTCAGAAAATGTACAGTGGTCAGTAACATATACAGAATTCCATTTCTAGAAGTTTTTCAGGTTTAAATGATATTCTCTTTTTAATTATCTCCTGATCGTTTCTTTATTACGCCATATATATATACAAAATTATGGATTTTTAAACAATATTCCTCTTCCATTGCAAAGACTGCGAGTCTTTTATGTATTTTCATTTGTGCTTTTATAAGTATCTCATATTTACCTCAACGAAGTAAAGGAACAAGTAGCAATTTTAGTTTTTGTTAAAAGGCAACATGCCAACCATCAACGTTGAACCAAATTATTGAATTGAATGAAAAGTTTCAAGTAGGTCCCATAAGCAAATATTCACAAAGTAATTTCAAAGAGCTAGTCCTCATACCTGTAAGTTCAAAATTTGAAATATAGGGAAATGGCCGTAGGAATACTTCTGAACAACCGCCCAGTCTAAAACATAGAGGAAATTTTTTCACAAGTTCTTTACGGAAATGGGATATTTACAAAACTTGCTATAACAGTTGCAATTTGAGACCAATCTTATATTATTATTTTTGCATATGATAGTGAAAAGTATCTAGCAAATAATAAATAACAATATTTATTATGTTAATTAAAAGTAAAAATAATTGCATCAAGAGTAAGGTGCTTACAGTCCAGTATTAGGGAGATGTTGTCACAGAACATTACGGAACCTAACATTGTGTTACATTACAAAAAATAAAAAGTAACTAAAATAATTCATGTCAACTCATAAAATAAAAAATAAAACCAAATGAAAAGTGACTAAATAATCCATGTTGGCTTATAAAATAAATCAGATCCATTTTAAACCCAAATTTATGAGTACATTTTTATGAATATGTAAAAAAATTAGATAATTTTTTATGAACATGTAAAAAAGTTAGATAAAAAAAATTTACACCTAAAGAAATTGAATCCCTCTTGGTGCTTGGTAAATTTGGGTTTAAGATGAATCTACGTTGGTTATAGATTGATTGAGGAGTTGTGAAGGGATCTTCATCTAATAGGGACCTATTAATATTGGCAGAGGTAGCCACTATTGTTGATGGGAATCTATTGTCTCAAGGTTGAAAAAGGTGGATGATTTGGATGGGTTGAGGAAAACAGTGAGAAGTGATATTTTTATGTTAGAATTCTAGCTTTTGGTGCATTAAAACTCTATGAGATGGGTGATATCATTCACTGGTAAAAAATCAAGGAAGTGGTGAATATAAAAAAAATGACTTATAAGGTAGAGGAGAAAGAAGAAATGGAGGAGGGGGGTTTGGTGTTGTTCGATTGTATTAAAATTAGAAAGAATATCTTGTGGTTACTCTTAACAACAAAATTGTAAGTTGAAAAAGTTGCTTAGAAATAAGTATGTAGAGCACTAAAAGATGCATTGTGTGAAAATTTCACGTACATATGTGGACCACTTGTTTGCCAATTATCCTTTTACTATAAAAATATCGGAAGAGATTGCAAATTACTAGTGGGAAGAATAGATGGGAGTGAAGGTCCTTGATACATTGTTTTCATTTGTGGATAGGGCTCTTCAAATTACTCAAGTGAGTGTGCCTAGTTTGAAACAAAATAGTTTTTCAAGGCTTAGAATTAAATCCTTCTCAAATTGTCAATAAAAAAAGTGTTAGTTTTGGATATTGGACTTCTAAAGAATTTTTTTTTTAAAGAGCTTAATATTGATTTTGAACTAGCATAGGGTTTCTTTAATGGTGCCTACTAAGTCCTAGACCTATGTGATGTTGGTGCTATTTTATTCTTGAATTGACAACATTACTTAAAGCTAAAATTTACAATGGGTCTATATACAAACCCTATAGTTGTACTCTTTACTGTGTGGATTCTATTGAAGGTAGCAGTGAATAAGGGAGTTAAAAGATTACAAATATTTAGTGAATTGAAATTCATGGTGCACTGGACTAATCTAAAAAGTAGAATCAATAATATACTACTTGAGTCTCTCATGTTGCAGTCCCTATAAGTCCAAGAGCATTATGAAACTCTTTCTTTTTCTCAGATCTATAGAGAGTTCAATATTATCACTTATCAACTTCAAAATGAAGCTTTCTTGTTACAAGAAGGAACCCTTAATTAACCAGAGCTCATAGAAGGGAATCAAGCTATTGGCATTATCAATTTGTTGTTCTACTGTAGTTTTTCTCTTTCTTTTAGATATATGATGTAATGATAGCATATAAACTATATGCAAACATATAGTTTTGTAAAGGCTTCCAACAAAGAGCCTAGAATGTGAAGGAAGTCATAGGTTATAAAAGTAGATAATCTAAAGGGCAGGTTTTTTTAACTATTAATTTTTTAAGCCAAAATAATGAAGTAAGATGTATATTCTCATTTCACCTTGAAATATCAAGTATAATGCATTTTTTTTAATAAAAAGGATTTAAAATTTTGTTGGATCAAACATATTTGAAAAAAACAAAAAGGGAATTTGAATTGAAAAGAAATTGAGCTTTGAAATTCTATGATAAATATTGCAAAGAAAGAATCAACTCGAGTCTAGTATCACCTAAGGGAATTTGCATTAAAAAGAAATTGACCCTTGAAATCCGCTGATAACTATTACAAAGAAAGAATCAACATGAGTCTAGTATTGCCCACTACAAATCCACAACTAGGAGTAGCTACTCTCATATCACCCATAACGTGAATGAATAAATAACTTGAATATAGCATCACACAAAGTATAAATAAACAATTGCAAGCAAACTGCAAATTTTCAAAACTCATAACTACATCACACATTGTACATTATGGGACTACTAGACTAACTAGTACAATTTTTCCATAAGGAAAACATAATGCATAAGATTCACAAGAGTGCATTGGAATAACGTCACCTAATTTTATAATGTCTAAAAAATACCATAACTTAAAATGCAAATACATGATGAAAAATACAATCCTGTAGAACATCAAAATGAAAATTACTAATTAAGACAACTTACAATCCAAATACATGATAAGAAATATAAATGTCACTTGCATCTACAATGTGCAAGTTTAATAATTTAGAATCCAAATACGTAATGAAAAATATCAATTGAGCTCATGGGTTAACTCAACCTATTGTTTCCAATGTTGATGGTCATTTAACTAGTTCTATGCGACCAAAGTGCGCTTGGTTCAAATCCCTATGGGTGAAGCATGCTAGTCTCTTTAGACAAGGTTACAAGCATGCCATCCACAAATGTAGGAAATATCTCTTAGGTTTCCCACTAGGTCTTCCAAATAGATGATAACAAATATGAATGCTCGTCTCTAAAATTGCAGCTATTCACCTGAAGTTGTTCTCCAGTTCTTGTATTGGTTTTAAGGGGTTCCCCGGTTTCCCTTGCGACTCTTGTGGTACATGTTCACTTCTGGTTTTCTTGGGAGGTCTCGCCCGGTTCCTGGTAGTTGCGATCTGCAGTCTCGGGTCTGTCTCTCCTGGTCCCTTTCCCCTGGACCCTAGACATGGGTTCCACCGCACATCGTTTATCGATTTCTTTTGAAGGAGTCACGGATTTGACTCAAACTAGAGCCAACTCTTCCTACCACTCCCGTAGGGAATCCAAAGTGGTGAAGGCTCTTGAAACATAGTGTAGGTATGTACTTGGCAGAGATGTGATGATGAACAAAGTTGAAGCGCTCTGTAGCAGAGCTCTTATCGGCCGTATGGAATATTGTAATCTGAACAAAGATGAGTGGATTGAGTGGGATACTATCCACTGGAAGCCACTTCTTGATTATATTCCTACTATCAGTTTGCTGGAAAATAAATGGTTGGCCTTGTTTTCCTTGAGGAAAAGGATGCTTCTCTCATTTTGGGCTCTTTGTGGACCATCGAGAAAGGATCTCTGGTTTTGAGTTGTTGGCACTCCAGCTTTGACCCCCTATGGGAGAGGGTGGTCAAAATTCACATATGGGTCCTTCTTCCAACCCTTCCCTTCTCATTGTGGAACAAGGACTTCCTCATTGGCCTCGCAAATTCCCTTGGGTGCTTCATAGTTGTGGAGAAGGACTTTCATCAGATTTTTGACAAACGCATGGCCAGGGTTTTAGTTGAGTTGGATGTTTCTAAAGGCTTGCTCGCAGAGATTGACATTTTTTGTGATGAAAAGGTCATATGCCAAAGATTGGACTACTTAAATGTGATGCAACTACTTTCACAACATTGGCCACCTTAGGAAATCATGCACCTCCTTACTGCATGGTTTTCTTCAATCCAAGGGTTTTGACTCGAATGATCTCCCTTCGCGCTCACCTCCTGTTGTTTCTTCCACGACAGAAGACATTGAAGCTTTGTCACCTGCAGGTATGTATGGCTCCTCGTCCCCACACTGTATGATGATCTTACAAAAGGTGAACTTTTGTACATTGAAGATGTTGAAAATTGTTCCAGATTATCTCTCCATGCTTTCTATGTGGACACACATAAGGGTTGTACCATTATGAAGAGATCCTGTAGCCCTCAACTTTCTATTTCTTCGATTCCACTGCCTTCAACCACCTTGCATGTATTTGCCCCATCCGCTTCACCCACCTTGTCGACTTCTAAGGCTCCACCTCCTTTCACTTTTGAGGACTTTCCTCCTCTTTTGAGAACCTCGCCTAAACCTGTTGAACCCTCACCGGTAAGTCCTAGAGACTCTCCCTCCTTTATGGATCCCTCACTTCTCAAATCCCTCTCCATCTTCTCTGAAAATTCCCCCCTCTCTCCTTCAACTCTTCCCCTAGATTCCATTAGATTTGAAAATGTTACCATCCGTAAGTCCAGGAAAGCCAAACCTCCTTCTAGTCCTTTGGGGGATTTAAGGACCACTGGTCTTTATACTGCCCTTTTTATCAGAATTAAGGCAGCTTCCAGAGCTCCCTTGACCCACAGTTTGTATTTCGCTTGGGCACTTAAATCATTGTCACCTGCTGGGCCTGGTTCCCCATGAAGATTCTCACTATGAACATTCATGGTTTTGGGGGGCTTACCAAACAAAAATCCCTTCATTCTTTATTTTTGTCAATAAATCCTGATATGATCCTCATTTAGGAAATTGTGTAATCTCTACCATGCTCTTCATCTTTTTTCCAAGATCAATCCTGGCTAGGAGTTATGTGCCATTGATTCGCCATGCCTTTCTGGGGGCCTCTTAATTGGATGGAATCCTCTTCTTTCTTGTTGTAAATCCTTTGTCTCCTATGCATGTATCCTAGTTAAATCCAGGTTCAAAGGCCTTATCTTTGAGCTCTCTATCCTTAAATGTTATGGCCCTTACTTGAACAGGTATTTCTTTTGGTACAATGTTTTGGCTAGGGGCATTTTTGACCTACCTAATCTCTTACTTGTTGGGGATCTAAATTTCACTCTCTCCGATGCTGAAATTTGGGCCAACAAAGCTCGTGTTGATATGTTGATCCCTTTTACTCTTGATTGTTGCCAAATGGCAATATGGTGGATTTGGCCCCTCACTCACCTGTCCCTATGTGGAGAAATGGGCGTGGTGGAATTGAGGGAATCAACAAAAGATTGGATAGATTTTTAGCCATTGTTCGTCTTCTCCCTATCCTAAACCGCTTCAGAACTTGGACCCATCCCTTTGTGATCTCTTATCACTACCCTGTCTGCCTGGAATGGGATGTCCTATCTTCCTCTCACCTCTACCCTTTCAAGTTCAATTGGGCCTAGTTGTTGGAGAAGGCTTTTCCCACCGTTGTAAACACTTCTTGGGCCTCTGACCTCTCTTCTGGCTCTTGATCACATGTCTGTTCTCAATCTCAAAAGACTCAAAAGTGTCGTAAAAGATTGGGAAAAAAGAAATTGCACATGGGAAAAAGAGGTTACTGAAATTGACTTGGAGATCCAGTCTCTCCTTACATCTCGACCCTCTGGTATACTTTTTGACTGTGAAGCTGCACATCTGTCATCTCTTAAAAGAAGAAAGGAAAGTTAGCTGGATCATGAAGTCTTGACCTGGAGGCTTAAAAGCAGAGCCAACTGGATTAATGAAGGAGATGACAACACAAAATTCTTCCACAATTATGCTTCCGTAAGAATGAATTCTAAAACTATTTTGGCTCTTCAGAATCAAGTAGGTGATCTGGTGGAAGATGAGGCTCATCTGAAAAAACAGGGTGAAAAACACTTCTCGGATCTTTTCAAAGATGATGGTAATACTAGCATTGTTGATGAACTTAAAGTCATCAATCTCTTTCCCTACTATGTATAGGAGGATGGAGTTGGTATCTTCCTCTCAGAGATCTCTCTTTTGAAAGTTGAAGGAGCATTAAAAGGGTTTAAAAAGGATAAGAGCATCAAATCGGATGGATGGTCGGTGGAGTTCTTTCTCGAGTTCTTCGACTTGGTGGGTTTATACCTTCTCAAGGTTGTGGAACAATCTCAGATTGATGGAAAGGTCATCAATTCCATCAATGCTACGCTCCTTACACTCATCCCCAAGTGCGAAAAGCCACAAAATTTTGCATATTTTCGACCTATCTCACTCTGCAATTTGATTTATATGCTCATCTCTAAAATTGCATCTCTTCGCATGAAGTCGTTCTTGGACAAGACCATCTCTACCCATTACTATGGTTTCCTAAAAAACAGACATATCATTGAACCTGTAGGCATCACTCAGGAAATCCTGCACACCATCAAATCGAAAAAAATGCAGGTTATGGTACTCAAGCTGGACCTTGTCAAAGCATTTGATCGAGTTAATTGGACTTTCCTAAGGCTCGTTCTTCTGCAAATCAGTATACCTTTTAATGGGGTGAACTGGATCATGGGTTGTGTTTGCTCCTCAAATTTATCGATCCTAGTCAATGGCACCCCATCAAATTTCTTCTCAGCTTCTCAAGGCATTCAACATGGGTGCCCCCTTTCCCCTCTCCTCTTCATTCTTGTTATCGAAAGTCTAAGGCTTATTATTATTGATGCACATAGGAAAGGAAAGATCAAAGAGATCAAAGTCTCTTTAAGCCTTCTATAACACACTTGCTCTTTGTTGATGATGTTATTCTGTTTGGTCTGGGGATAATGGAAGAATGGCAGGCTTATAATGATGTACTTGATCTCTTATGTTCAACTACAGGTATGAGCATTAGTCTTGAGAAGTATTCCTTCCTGTACAGTGAAGTGGATGTGGAAACAAGGGACCTCATTGCTTCCATCCTTCCCTACAAAATGGAACCCCTATCTACAGGATTCAAATACCTTGGGTATCGTCTTAAACCCCTGGGCTATTGCACCAATGACTGGAGGTGGACCATTAAATGTTTTGAAAAAAGAACTAGTAATTGGGCTTACAGAATGCTATCCCTTGGTGGAAGGTTGATCCTTGTCATGTATGTTCTTTCGGGGTTAGCAGTCTACTGGTTTTCCTTAGCTCATATTCCCAAATCCATTCTGAATTGTCTCGGACATTGCATTTTTACGTTTCTTTGGGGTAACACAAGTGGCAAACATAAGATGCACTTGGTTGATTGGCACACTCTCTCCAAACCCCATGAATATGGTGGATGGAACATCAAAAGCTTGGGCTGGTTTGGTATGTCTCTCAAAATGAAAAGTTTATGGATGGTATTAAACAGTAATGGAACTTGGAGCCATATCATTGGAAAAAAGTATATTAAAAACTTATCTCTCGATGACTGGTTGCTCAAACAATGCTTCCCTGTTCAAGGTTCCTCTTACTTCTGGAATGGATTTATAAGAACACTCTCCTAAATCACCAAGGAATTGGTCTGGAAGGTTGGTGATGGTAAAATAATAAGGCTGGGAGTTGACCCTATAGAAAGTTTGAACTCCTCTTATGTGCTTATTGAGGGGCCCAAGGATTATCTCTTTGATTATGGCATTACAACGCTCAATCAGGCTCGTAATTTGGGAGAGGGAGCAAACCAACAGTCTTACTGGTTATCTACAGCATATTTAGATTTGGGAGGCAGTTGGAAGGATCAATGGGTAGATTTTGTAAAAGGTTTGACTCATGAAGGTATTAGATTAAAGGAAGTCAAGGATTCTCTATTACGGATGCACAACAAAGTAATTGGAATTGTCTCTACCAGTATGGCATATGATCTCATTGTTTCATCCTTGATGCCTCTATCTCCTGTTGTATCTCATTCTCGCTTATGGTATTGTAATGTGCCTTTACAAGTAAAATGATTTACATGGCTTTGCACTGAGAACCACATAAATACTTGGGATGATCTAATGAAAAAACGATGGGTTGGCCCTAGCAGATGTTTCCTTTGCAGAACTAGTGAAGAATCTATGAATCATCTCTTTGTTGGATGCCCTTTCGCTCGGGCTATCATCAACACTTTATGCAGAAATTACAAATTCTCTCTTGTTAGCAATGATTCATCCTTCCTGATCCACTTATAAAATTGGTTCAAAAGGGAAAGGGAATGCCTCTATCTTCCCTTATTCTTCATCTAGAACTTGTGGATCCCTCGAAACTTTTACTTGTTCGAAGACAAGTCACTTGACTTGATCCCTCTCTGCTACAGAATTATGGATCAGGTTAACAACTCCTATCCGGTGGACTGTAAAAGAAAATCTAAGCACATGATCGTTGGTATTGCTCCATATTTAACCTACCCGTCAGGGTTTTTCGATGGGGATGCAACAAATAAGAATGGAGGAGTTGTTATCTTTCTTTTGATAAGTCAGTCTCACTTTTTTTGCACCAAGATGGGATGTGGACACAGCACCAACACCAGAGTGGAATTATTGGCTCTTTGGGCTTTACTGCATTTTGCAAAGGAGATTGGAATTCACACTCTCCATGTTTATGGGGACTTATCTGTTATCATAAATTGGGCAAATGATAAGACAACTCTCTCTGCCCTCAATCTGGATGGTTGGTGTGACAACATTGTGGGACTGAAGGCCTGCTTTCTCACTTTAGACTTTCATCATGTCTTTAGAGAACACAATAAGAGGGAAGATAGTTTATCCAAGGATGTGCTCCCCATGGCTTCTGGCCTACTTTCCTACACTGAATATTATGAGGAAATAGCTATTGGGGAAGATAAGCTACAACTCTTCTAGAGCAAAGCTTGTACCTCCTACTCTTCAACCTTTTGGTTACTTTATTTCAAGTATGGATGGTTGAGTCTTTAGAGCATCATTTTTTATGATTGAGGTTGACATTGTTCTCCTCTGAGGGTATTGATATTAGTTCACTTCCCCGAGCACCTCCTTAGATGAACTGAACTGGGCTCTTTATGTTTCCTCTTCATACACGTATGAATGATCTCTCTTGTAAACGCTGGGTGGTGTCTTTAGTGATCCTAGACTGATCTCTCTATCTCTTCCATTGTATTGCCCTTGGAACTATCTTATGGTTCTGCTCATATATGATATCTTGACATCATCGTGTTGTAATAAGTTACCTTTGATTCTAATTTTGGATATCAAGGAACAACTATTTTTCTCCTGGAAAAAAAAATAAGAATCCAAATATGTAATGAAAAATACCAATTGAACACAAATGGTTATCTCAACATTATTGTCAATGATGTTGGGCATTTAAGTAATTCTATACCAAGATGTGTCTTGTTTGAATCAACAAAAGTTAGGTGCACTAGTCTATGTGGATGGGTTTACTTAAAATGCTATTCACAAAGGTAGTAAATCATCCCTTGAATTTCCCAAGAGGTTTTTCTTCAAAAAAAGAATGAAAAATATCAATTTCCTCGAAAATAAAATGAAAAATACCAATTCTCCATAACTTGACTTCAGAAACAAAATTTAATTCTGACTAAAAAATTGCTCATGCTAAAACTCACAAAAGGCTTGAAATATAAGTTACCTTTACATGTAGGTCTTATTTTACTTGAGGATAAAAAAACCATAAAGTACCTTCAACTTGCACTAAGAAACTAAAAAATATAAGTTGCCTTCACATGTAGATCTCATTTTACTTGGGGATAAAATAAACTATAAGTACCTTCAACTTGTAATAGGAGACTAAGAAATCTTTATAAAACCCTATTATAATGGTTCAATTTATTGATACATGTTTCAAGTCTTTGTTAAATCATTAATCATTTATAATTAAGTTTAGTATATTCATTTTATCGTCTGAAAATTTTCTAAATTAGCTATTCCCATAATATATTATTTTATCTAGTACATCCAAAATGTTTTTTATGCATAACTGTGTCAATAAATTCTACCATCCTCGAGCAAAAACCTTTTATTTCTGGGGGAGCAAGAACATGCAGCATGGCTTGTGACCTTGCCTTTCTTTACTTCAAGTCCAGATCTAGAAAAAAGCCCAATGTCTTGTAAGAATCAAATCACACACATCTTAAACTACCGGAGATACTGAACTAATTTTCCTGTGATTTTTCCTCAAAACTCGCAAATTATACACCCTAAAAGTATACCTCTACTGCCGACTGAAATTAAACAGTAAGTTGAGGCTTTATCCCTAGTTAGGAATAAGGTGTTATCTACACACCCCTCTTAATAGTTATATCAGGAAACAACACCAAGGCTCAACCATACACGCATAATTGATCAACACAAAGACTCTACTCTGTATGCATTAGTAAAGCTAAAATTTGCAACGGGTATAAATACAAACCTTCATGTGGCTTCAGCGAATAAGGGAGTAAACAAATTGCAAATATTTGGTGGTTTGAAATTGATGAACTGGACTAATCTAAAATGTAGAATCAATAATATATTACTTGAGTCTCTCATGTTGCAGTTCCTACAAGTCCAGGAGCATTATAAAACTCCTTTTTCTCATATCTATAAAGAGTTCAATATTATCATTGATTAAATTCAAAATGAAGCTTTCTTATTACAAGAAGGAACCCTTTATTAACAAGAGCTCATACAAGGGATTCAAGCTATTGCCATTATCAATACATTGTTATATTGTAGTTTCTCTTCTCTTTTTGGATTTTGGATATTTGATGTATTGATAGCAAATGAGCTACATGAAAACATAACAACATAACAAAGTGCCTAGGATGTGAAGGAGGCCACAAGGATAGGTTTTTTTTAACTAATATGTTTTAAACCTAAAAATGAAGTAATACGTATATTACCATTTCACCTTGAAATATCAAGTATAATGCATTTTTTCTTGGAAGAAAAGGATTTATAACTTTATTGAATCAAACATCTTTGAAAAAATGCATAAAGGGAATTTGTGTTGAAAAGAAATTAGGCCTTGAAATCCTATGATAACTATTGCAAAGAAAGAATCAACTTGAGTCTCGTATTACCCAAAGGAATTTGCATTGAAAATATATTGAGCCTTGAAATCCTTCGATAACTATTGCAAAGAAAAAATCAACTTGAGTCTAGTATCACCCATTGCAAATTTACAATTGGGAGTAAAATAGCTAGAGTCTTGTATCACCCATACTACAAATGAATAAATAACTTGAATGTAGCATCATGCATACTGTAGATGAATAATTGCCATTGCAAATTTACAATTGGGAGTAAAATAGCTACTGTAGATGAATAATTGCAAGTAAACTGCCAAAACTCATAACTACATTACACAGTGTGCATTATAGGATTATTACAAATTTTCCTTAAGGAAATTAGATTGCATAAGATTCACAAGAGTGTAATGAAATAACAACACCTAATTTTACAATTTCTAAGATATCATAATTTACAATGCAACTACATGATGAAAAATACAATCCGATTAAACATCAAAAACAAAATTTACTAATTAAGAAAACTTGCAATCCAAATACATGCATCTACAATATGCAATTTATAAAAATTTAGAATCCAAATACATGATGAAAAATACCAATTGAGCCTATGGGTTAACTCAACCTATTGTTGTCAATGTTGTTGGTCATTTAACTAGTTCTATGCAGGTTCAAATCCCTATGGTTTAGGCATCTTAGTCTATGTAGACATGGTCACCAAAGATGTCATCCACAAATGTACGAAACATCTCTTAGGTTTTCCTCTAGGTTTTCTAAATAGATGACAACAAATATGAATGCCACCTACATATACAATGTGCAAGTTATAATTAAGAATCCAAATACATAATGAAAAATACCAGTTAACGCAAATGGTTAACTCAACATTGTTGCCAATGTTGTTGGACATTTCAGTAATTCTATACTAAGATGTGCTTTGTTTGAATCAATAAAGTTAGGTGCAATAGTCTATGTAGATGGCTTTATGATAAATGCTATTTACAAAGGTAGGAAATCATTCCTTGAATTTCCTATAAGTTTTTTCTTAAAAAATAAAATACAAATTTCCACAAAAATAGAATGAAAAAATACCAATTCTCCCTAACAATTTGAAATCAAAAACAAAATTTAGATCTAACTAAAAGAATTACTTATGTTGAATCTCAGAAGAGGCTGGTAATATAAGTTGCCTTTAGAAGTAGGTCTTATTTTATTTATGTTATAATTACCATCAATTGCAATAGAAAACTAAGAAGTCCTTCGAAAAGGTTATTATAATGATTCAATATATTTATATATGTTTCCAGTCTTCGACATGCAGCATGGCTTGCGAACCATGCTTTGCTTTACTTCAAATCCGGATGCAGAAAAGGCCAATGTCTTTTAAGCATCAAATCACGCACATCTTAAAATGCCACAGATACTTATCTAATTTTCATGTCATTTTTCTTCAAAACTAGCAAATTATATACCCTAAAAGTATACCTCAGCTGCGGACTGAAAATAAACAGTAAGTCGAGGCTTTATTCCTAGTTAGGAATAAGGTGTTATATATACACCCCTCTTGAGAGATATCAGGAAACAACACCGAGGCTCAGCCATACATGCGTATTTGATCAACAAAGAATATGTATGCATTACTTGAGACTATCTATGCTAGTGCCTTCGACTTGAATTGAAGAATGTAATAGAGCTTAAAACTTTAAAAAACCAATGTTTTAGCAAAGACAATTTTCCGCTCACATACATATGGGTAGCAGTGGAAATCTCAAATTTCTCGAGTAATAGTGTCAATATGGAGTTTCTGTAAAAACAGCAGATTGCTTAGGTGATTTTTATTGCATAGTGTAACAATCAATGGAACTTACTAGGTCTAGTTCAATAACAAGATATCAAGAGATGGAACCTTTCTCTTGTATTCATCCAAAGACAATGCCATCTACCTCCAGTAATAGGCAATGCCTTTAGAGGATCCGACAATCAATACATTTCATTTCGTATGTTTCTAGCTGTCTTTCAGAATCCACACATTTGGTTGTGTGATTATACCTTCTCTGGCACCATATTGAGAACTGTACACAATGATGCAGCTCATCAAGTAAAACTCTGGTAGAGGAAAAATAGATTGTCCTAGCTATGATTACAGGTTTGTTTTACTCAGGAAGATGATGTTATACCAACCCGCAACTATGGTGAACTCTGCAACAAAAGAACACTCCTTTACTTTCGGTGGAACACATATGCACATATGACATCTGTGCGTAAGGCTCATGAAGGCACCCATCTTTATATTCTCAGAGATGTTTTAGCTCTGACTTTTCAGAAAATAATCTAAAGAACGCTCTTTGAGGGATGAAAAAATCATGAATCCTCCAAAGCATTAATATAACTGAGCAGATGGATTTCTGGAGATCATCTAAAACTGAAATAGTCCCTCTTGCAGGAACAAGAGACTCCTGTGGTAAATAATAAAATAATGAAAATAACTAAAAGGAACTGTGTTCAAGATCATGGGGCTGTTGCAAACATTCCTCCGGATTTGCATAGAAATAGTCCTCTTCCTTTGGTCTATCAGGTATAGCTATTCTTTTTGTTGGTTCTCCCATCCGCTCTGCATGTACTTCATTAACAGCAAGGGCAAATTCATCCCAATTTAAGGACCCATTGTTATATTGGTCAAAAAGTCCAACCAGATGTTTCCGGTCCAACAAGATTGTTTTCCGAAATCCTAAGAATCTGCAGAGCATAAGCAACAATGAACAATAAAATAAGTAAAAAACTAAATCCATGATGAATAAAAATATGCCATGCTTCAGACAATTGTCTACAAATTAACAAAGTTAAATTTGAACAGTACTTAAATAGTTTGTGGACTTTAAGCATAGTAAAATTGCAATTGAATTATAAGGGACATAAAGGTTAGAGATCTGTAACATCTACCTTCTGTGCCCTTCAACAACTTTTGCCATATTTCCATCATATGTTGGAACAAACACATTACTCTCACGAGAGACAATGTAATCCAGAGCAGCCATTTGGGATGAGTGATTTTGGAAAGGCCTCAAATCCACAGGATTAAGTAGCATTTCTTTTCTAACCTGTTAAACCTTTCTCATTAAAAGATGGCCTATAAAATGAAAGAGAAATACCTTGCAACAGTATTAAAAGACAAGGACGCCTTTAATCACTTAACATACCATTTTGGGATAAGCTGCGGATAGGGTAGACATCCTCCTTTCTCCACCATATATTTCACCAGCTGCAATATAAATCTGCATACTTTTATCAAAATGAAGTGCCTGTAAAACCAGTGCAGTCTCTTCTGGTGTTAATGGACATAAGCCATCCAGTCGTTTCAGTTCAGAATTGATGACTTTTTCCTTCCACCATGGATACGCATACCTGACAGGGAATTGCAGATCACTACTGTTTAGAAAAACATTAGAAATGATTTCATGAGGAAAAAGAAAGACTTTCATTATTGTGAACAATAACTCACCTCATTCTGGTGAGTTCTTCAGCCTCTTCATCAGTACAACCATGAGTACAGCCAGAGAAAGCCAACATATCCATTTCATACCGAAGATGTAAGACCAAAAATGGCCCATTTTCGCTCAATATTTTTAAGAGCCTTCGGCCTAACTCTTCAATTTGTGCGGTAAACCGAAGAGCATGGTAATTTGCACGGCAGCGTAGCTTTTGGATCTCTAATGGTAAACCATTATTAGCTAGCCGTGCATCTGTCTTGTTCAAATGCAGAACTTTGTGTTTCTGTATCAGTGGAAGAATCTGCAGGATGAAGAGTAACATATTTTAGCAGGTTGCAGAGGAGAAAGCAAAATTGCTAAAAATTAGCGAAAGACGGATTGCTAAACGTAGACTATAAATCGCCAAACTACATCTACTCTACCTGATGAACGTAGTACGATATGTTTGACCAGCTCACAGGAGGCATGGAAGGTACCATTCCCTGCTGTACTCTGTTCTTTAGTCTAGGGGGGAGTTCTTTGAGTATTCGAACTTCATCTCTCAAAGATGTAATAAAGTGATCAACATCAAATATGTCTTTGAATTCACTGCCAAAACAGAAATTCACACTTTTATTAAGAATGGACAATCACTTCCAGAGCATAAAATCTCCCCACCACAAGCTATTCACATAGAAAAAGGATAACAACACTGAAAAAACCAACCATTTGAGTATATTATATGATTATCACATATTAACTTACCTTGGGTCTGCCCAGAATGATGCTTTGTCCAGTTCTGGTACAACCAATGTCACATTCAGATACCTTGCGATAGCAACCATGTCGCATATCTGTAATTAATCAGAGGGAAATAATAATCAGGCTATACAAAGATTGCCATATTCATACAAAATAGACACTCTAAACTTAATGCAAATTTCTAAGTCACGACATATCTTACAGACGAGAAATCCTGTCTGGAACACAACGTTTGAGTACAGCAGCACACATACCGCTGCTCGCATCTGATTTAGGCCTCCATTGCAAGACACCAGAAGATAACCATTGTTTTTATACACTCCTGTAGCAGGCAGGAATCGGCCAAAAGAATTTCTGTTTAGAGACACTTTGTAAAAGAATGATCCTAAAATGTATTAATTTTAAGCAGTTTAGAAGCACTTTAAATAAGATGCTAACTTGCTAAGTATATAACACTCCCAACTAACAGAAAGCTTCATAATAAAATGACATTAACAGATAGAAATTGCAGCTGTAATGAGAATAATGAAGATGTTGGCCATGTTTTTTGGAGGTGCCCATTTGCTAAGGACTGAACTTGTATCCAAGGATATTTTATAGGCATGATTATATCACAACTGTATGGGGCAGTTGTCATCTCAGGGATCCTTGGTGCCACCACAAAATAAGTTTGAGGTGTCTAGCAGTAATCAGGATGGTCACTCTCGAGTCCTTGCCTTCTTATGGTGAAATGTTTTTACGAGAACACTTAAAGATTGGCCCAAGGGTAATTAATCATAATTGATAAATTCTTGATTTTGCACTCTATAGCTATTCAATGTTCAGCTCATCTGATTGTGAAAAGCTAGATATGGGAGTTAAATTCCATGCATATGCCTTGTCTGAATGGGTAGGTAGGGGGAAGGCTATGTAATGTCACAATAGCTTAGCATGTACTCTTTGACCAGATGACCATTGCCTTCCTCTTAGTAATACAAGTATCTGCTTTTTCAAGATAAAAAAGGGTTGCTAAAGTATCTCTGATTCAGACCATGCCAAATTCAGAAGTAAAATACAGTCATACAAACAGCTTTTTTACAATGTAAAAGCAATATAGAGTAGAACATTGATACCGTGAGCTACTGACACAAGAAAATAAGGATAGAAAAGAATACAAATGGCACAAACTCAACAATTTGAGCAAAAACAAAAATACTGATAATGTACAAAGTAAATTGTACTTGCACCGAGATAAGCAAGGTGCACTTTGTACCCAAGTGGGGATGACAGTGATCCATCAACTCTTCATGCATGTGTGTTGCAGTGCACTGAATCTAGACTGTCCATTGAGTGCATTAAATATGAATGCTAGTGCAGACTACTTTAATATTCACCTTGATTTTGCGAAGGTAGGATGCATATCTCAAGTTCACATAAATGATAGGTATCAAGAGTTGGAACTTGAGATACAAAACCTCTAGCTTTGTAACTTCAAGGTGCATTTCAAATCCAGGTACAAATGGATCTCTACTAGTTTAGGTTACTGGGAGATAGAGCAGAGTGGACAGAAATCAATTGTGCATCAGAAAACTGATCAGATTTTGAATATGAGGCACAAATATGAGCATTGACAATTTTGAGACCAATGTAGACATGAAAGTGATTCAAATGTCAATAACAAGAATGTTTTAACATAAAAAGAACAGTAAGTTAGATACATAGTAGTTAAATTTCATGCACTTGCATTGCCTTATGTGGGGAAGGGGAATGACTATTTTGAAGTATCGATGGTTTAGAAATGAGCATGTACTTTATGAAGTGCTAGCAGTGACAGAAAAGCACATGTACTTTATGAAGTGCTAGCAGTTACAGACATTTCAACAATACAAGTTTCAACGAGAAAAAGGGTTGCTAAAGTATCTCTGATACAAATTTCACCAAGTTGAAATTAAAATGTAGTAAAACAAACAACCTAGGAGGCATAAGGTTTTACAATGCACATACTATAACGAAGTAGAATATTGATTGCATGAGCTGACATGAGAAGAAATATGGGACAGAATTCAAATGTCATTGAAGTCAACAATTGAGCAATTTTGTTTATATGAGGTAAGTCATAACTGCACCAAGAGAAGCAGGGTGCATTCTATAGCACAGGTGGTGATGGCAGTGATCCATCAACTGTTGAGTTTTTGTGTATTGTACATGTATGTAATGGTGCATTGAATTTAGACTATGCAATCAGTGCAGTGAGTATGGACACTAAAGGCTGGACCTATCAAGTATTAGAACAAGATATGCAACCTCTAGATTTGTGCAGATCATGGACACTAACAAGGTTGAAAAGTTCTCGAGCATATCTGGAAGTCACATAATGGTCATACATTTCAAGTATTAGAACTCAAGATACGCAAACTCCAGCTTTGTGCATATCATGGACACTAACAAGGTTGTGAAGTTAGCATGCATATCTAGAATTCACATAAAGGCTGGGCCTATCAAGTATTAGAACTCAAGATATGCAACCTCCAGATTAGTGCAGATCATGGACACTAACAGGGTTGCAAAGTTCTTGTGCATATCTGGAATTTACACAATGGTCGGACATTTCAAGTATTAGAACTCAAGAAATGCAAACTCCAACTTTGTGCATATCATGGACACTAACAAGGTTGTGAAGCTAGCATGCATATCTGGAATTCACATAAAGGCTGGACCTATCAAATATTAGAACTCAAGATATGCAACCTCCAGATTTGTGCAGATCATGGACACTAACAAGGTTGCAAAGTTCTCATGCATGTCTGGAATTCACATAATGGCAGGACATTTCAAGTATTAGAGCTCAAGATATACAAACTCCGACTTTGTGCATATCATGGATACTAACAAGGTTGTGAAGCTAGCATGCATATCCGGAATTCACATACAGGCCAGATATATCCAGTATTAGAACTCAAGATATCAAGCTCCAACTTCGTGCATATCAGACCCAGGTTTTAAATTGAACTGTGCTACTTTAGGCAATGGAGGATACATCAAAGCATATAGGAACCCATTGGCATTGGACATTGCAAGCATGAGCTCATTGGAGAACCAATCTAGACCGGAATTCAAATTGAACGCTTAATGAATGCATTCACTATGTAGATTCCAATTCTAAACGATTGAATTACTTAATGCAAAAGGAACAGTAAGCTAGATGTATGGCAGTTAACTGATCAGGCAGGGAGGTGGGCTATTTCAATGTATGTAGTCTTTGAAAGAGATAATCAATGTTTGTAGTCTTTGAAAGAGACAACAGGTGCAGACCCTTTTAATAACATAAATTTCGGGGAAAAAGGAGTTGCAAAAGCATCTCTGATTCAGATCTCCAAACAAAGTAAAATGACGTCAAACAAAGAGCTTAGTAGTCAAAGGGATTTACAATCTACAAAGAAAAATGAAATAGAATGTTGATCCCATGAGCTGACATGATAAGATAAAGGATGGAGCTGAATGCAAATAGCATGCCCAATTTTGAGTTTAAACAAATTTATAATATTACCAGTATAATTTATAAATCAATTTCCAATGGTGACCAAAAATGGCCTATGGGACTAGAAAAGGTGCATGATCAAAGTATGCAATGGGAGGGTCTAGTGCGTCTCCAACAAAGGAAGCGTGAGAATTAGAGAATGACAAAAGAAGATAGACCGGAAAAGATAATGAGAAAGGACTTGAGATCTGGAGGCAATGTCGATCAACCTCTCTCTTGGCATTAGAGAATGCTGATCTCCGATCGAGGTTGATGATCCCTAAATGACAAACCTTGAAGCGTGAGAATTCGAGAAAGATAAAAGAAGACTAAGACCGGAAAGATAATGAGAAAGGACTTCAGATCTAGAGGCAATGTCGATCAGCCACAAATATGGTCTGATCACAAGATCTTTTACAGCGTTCGTCCAAAGCCTGAAAATATCATAGTTAAGATGAAAGGGAGATATGAACGATGAGAAATAGGGTTTCCAGATAAAAAACTGGGCATTCAGGAATGACTAAAATTTTGATGAAGAGGCCCAAATATGGAACTTCGGATCGCTGCAAGCACGAATTCTTTGGAGACGGAAGTGAAGATGAAGGAGAGCTCAATATCTATTGAAAGTGGACGGCAATGCTAATAGCCTGAATCTTAGTAATGGCTTAACAGAAAAGCCATTCAAGGGGCTGGGAATGGCTTAACATAAAAGGATTTCAAGGGGCTATGGGAAGGAAATGCAGATGTTAAGTGATAAGCCAATGCTGCAACATTCACAGCAGGTCTATCAAAACTTACTCTTTGGCGGCAGAACGATCTTCGGGAGGGCGGCCGATTTCTGGGTGAAGAATGCTTGAGAGGAATCATCGGGATGAGTGAAGCAAGAGGGAAGGCCCTTCAGCACGCGAGGCCCCCATAATTCTCCCAGCGCTGTGAGCTGAATCACGCATGTCCAGATCAAGATCGTCGACGTGGCACGAATAATCCAAACCTGGATACGAGAACGAGGATGGGGAACCGCTGGATGTCTGTATTTCTCAGCCTTCATCTGGCCCTCAGCCACCAGGCGTTTCAATCCCATCTGCCCTCGCAAACCCTTGGAGTTCCCCTTCTCAGTCGCGGGCTCTCCTTTGCACATTTCCACCACTCGTACTTTCCTCTCTTTTCCTATTTTGCATACTCTCACTGGATTCAAACCGGGTTTCACGAAAAGCCGAAGCTGAACCGGGTTCTACGAAAAGCCGAAGTCGAGCACTTCGTTTTATTCACCCAAGACCTCGGCCGCGTGACGTCACGTTTTCGAAACTCCGCAGTCATACAAAAAAATTACATCTCACCGCCTCAGCCATTGGTAGTTTCAAAGATCTTTCCCGTCTATTTACAGCACCATCGCTACAAATTCACGATTCAAGCATTGCAAAATGTCGGGTCAGGCTGCGACAAGATGCCTCCATAGTTAATGAGTAAATGAATGCAGAGGTTCGAGGTTCGAATCCTTTAAGGCTCCTGGCCCGCTTCAACATCCACCCTCGGTGCCTCAAATTTAATTCTCTCCGGGGTCCCCTTTTCTCCCTTCTTACCTGTCAACAATCACCGCCTATCGAACACCGCGGGATTCACAAAATCGACCCGGGGAAGCCCGATTTTACAGTCTCAAGGCTCTGGATTTTCATGTCACGGGAACTGAACTGAAACTCCGAAACCCCTTTCATGCCGGAGCCAATCAACGACTGCTGTCCCGCCAAGTGTCCCAATCACTGGCGTTGGGGTTTTAAGGCAACAGCAACAAAACAACGAACGATGAAAATACATTCCCTTCTGCTACTCGAACGCTCGACCTCAACACATGCAACACGGATTTAGCGGCTCGCAAAAATCTAAGCGCGTGGATCCCGTGAGGTAAGTCTCTGTTTGCCTTTTCTTTTTTCACTCACGGTAAAAACTGAAACTCTGTAGTACGCGGATTGTACGGACTGTTGTTGCGATTAAAAAAAGAAAGTAAAAAAAAAAAAAACTTCACTGACAGTGTTAGAATAATGAAAACCAGCCTTGCAAACGCCGTAATTGATCTGTAGATCGAATCCCCCGTCAAACGGGACGGGCCTGGATTTTACGCCGCGGGCCCCACGTTCAAACTGGGCCAGCCTGGCATTAATGATTCGTCCAAATCGGCGTCTCTGTCGACGTGTCCCTTTATAGCTTCAGTTAACTCAGTGTCTTTTCCAGGCCACACGTGTACTGTTTCGTTGGCGTCTTGATAACGTCATCGTCGCCTTAGCTGGACATCGTTAGTAATTCCGTTCATCGAATTTTTATTGCCGTGAATTTTATCATTAACTTAACGGCCCGTCGTGTCCACCGACAGTAGCTCCGTTCTAATCGACTGCTCGCCGTCGATTCTGGTGGATCGAACCTATACTTATCCGACACGTGTGTGGACAGACGGCAGTAAACGGTTTCGAATTTCGACAGTAAACGTCAAAATCAGAACGAAACTTTGGCACGGGAAATATGCAGTTTTGGATTGTCTATGACGTCGCTTTCGACCGACAAATCTGTCAGTCCAATTGCACCCTAGAATTGTCTAATGCCAACGATGTTTTTTTAACCTAAATTCTGTAAAAAAAAACACATCGACCGAGGTAGTAGTAAAATATTTGTGAAATAAATCGTGGGATTATAATTTGAAGAATGTTCAACATTTTATTATTATTATTATTATTTTTTTTTTTTTCCTCCTCTCAAAGTATTAAGCCTGGAATTTCTAATATTCAAATATTAAAATAATTTAATATAAAAATGGTTTTAATATCTTAAAAATTCAATATTATATTAAGTTTAATATAGAAATGGATTTAACATCTTAATAAGATAATTTTAACAGTCAAAGTATTAAGCCTGGAATTTCTAATATTCAAATATTTAAAAAATTAATATAAAACTGATTTTAATATCTTAAAAATTCAATATTATATTAGGTTTAATATAGAAATGGATTTAATATCTTAATGAGATAAGTTTTAATAGAGTGTTTTCTCCATCAACATGAATGAGTTTACATTGAATACTATACAAAATGTGAAGAAGTGCCTCAATTTTTTTTACAATTAAATTTTATTATATATTTTTAAAAATATATTTATATTAATGTTATACATTTTTATAAATATTTTTTTTTAATGTTATAAATGAATAATTTTGTCAAACATTTCTTTTATCATTTACTATGTTTTATTCAAATTGCCTAGTAAAATTTGGGCTCAAGAAGAAATAGAGATTCTCCCAATTGCTTCTCCACTCAAAACTCAAAAAAGAGAAGGAAACAAATGTAATAATACCAAAACAAATGTAATATCAAATTGCTTCTCTGCTCAAGAAGGAGAGTGATACAAATACAAAAAATTTAAATGGAATATTTTGTTAATGTATGAACTTCTATACTTAATATTTTGAACTTGAACCATTTTTTTATCATTATAATTTTATGTTCACAAATTTTCAACATTAACTACATTACCTTTTTCACATGTTTTATTAAAAAAAATGTTCCTTGCTAAATTGGACATGTCTATATGACATAAGTACCATCTTTATTAACCCTTCAAATCACTTCCATCAAATCAAGGAAAGGGAATGACATGTTGAAGCCCAATAATTATACTTAATATGCCATGAAGAAAAAAGTATGCTAAATATGCCCTAACAAAAGGCAAGAGCTATCTATTGAGCTGTAGAGCATTTAATGCGGCTGCAGCAAGCTTGATGATCGTTGAATCTTGAGCTGCTGGGGATTCAATGGTCATCAAACCTACTGCACCCACATTAAATGCTCTGCAGCTCAATGGATAGCTGTTTCCTAACAAAAAGGTAACCTAGTAAAATACACCAATTTAAGAATATCTTACTAAATTTTTTCTAGTAAATATGGTACATATTATAAAATATTATAATTAATGTTCTGTACATTTTTGGATCATTATGATTCACCCACTTATGGTGTCCTGGTCATTTTACAAAACATTTTAGTATATACGAATGGGAAGAAGGGAAATGAACAATGAATATTGTTAAATTTTTTAACCATATAATAATAAATTTTTTATTTATTTGTAACTTTATTTTAAAATATTATTATGGGTTTATTTTAAGGAAATTTTTATGAGATCTCTTCTTCTTTTTTTTAATATCTAAATAGAGGGCAACTCAAGCACCAACAACAATAGTGGCTAGTACCTCAATTTGAACATGTGACCTATGAACTTCTCATTAACAATATGGGGTGGATGGTTCAACAGATTGAGCTTACCCTTGAGGCATTTTTTATGCAACTCATCACACCCTCACATGATTAAGTGAGAGTGAGATTGCTAGTACATTGCAAACCTCGATAAGCCCATAGTTAGTAAACATGATACAAGAGGGATTTAAACCTGAATAGAGAGAATACGATGCCCTCTCAACCACCCAAGATAAACCCAATTGATACAGGTTTGGAAACATCTCATATGCCCTCAAACACTTAAACGAGACTTGTCAACAAATTGATGCATACAAAACACACATATCATATTCATAATTTGAATCTAAGCAAAAAAAAAGAAAAAAAAATGACTTCTCCATTTAACTACCCAAAAAAACCAAATTAACATAATACAATTATTAGTGCAAAGCTTCCCTATTTACAATCTCTAGTCACTCTCTAATCACTCTCTTGAACAACTTATTCGAGAGTTAGTTAAGAATTAGTCTTCGATCTTGCTTTGATCCCATGTAAGAGACATCAACCCATAGACAAACATTAACTCGTTATCAAAACAGATCTATCACAAAAAAAAATTAAACATTTAAAATTCGATAAGTCAATAATTCTTTCTTTATCTCATAAAAAAACATATTCATAAACCATGCCATAAGTAGACAAGGAATGAACGGTTAAAATCCTACTCTTCACCTCTATATGCCTAAAGAAAAGGTAGGCCAAATAGAATACTCTATTTCCATAATCTTATCAAAATAGGATTGATTAGGATGTGTGAGCATTTTCAATCATTGAGATTCACCTACTTACAATTTTGTCTTTCTCCAAATCATTTCTTACATAAAGAATTACAATCTCCAAATCACTTCTTCATTAAAGAATTACAAACAAGAAATAACCACTTTCCAATGAAAGCTCAGTAACCCACTTCTTCAATTACAATCTCCAAATCACTTCTTCATTAAAGAATTACAAACAAGAAATAACCACTTCCCAATGAAAGCTCAGTAACCCACTTCTTCATTAAAATATTACATGGAAGAAATAACCACTTCTCAATGAAAGCTTAATGACTCACTTTTGTTTCCGAAAAATGTAGAGCAAGCTCTATGCATATAACAAATCTCAATAGAATAGGTTGTTAGTGTAAGGCCCTTTTGTAGTGCTAAAAATGGATTGATGTTAACATGGTTTCCTTGCTGGTGTTGCAATTATGTTTAATACTTTTGTTTTATGTGTTGTATTTTTTTGGATTGGTCTTACTAGGTAAAGAAACCTTTATGCAAATGGGACTTATTGCAATGGACTCTTTTCAATGATGTTGTGTAATAATTAATATGCAAATAATTGATTGATAAATAGGTTATAGGTCATGTTTGTTGTTTTACAAAATTTAGTTAAATATAAATATAATTATGATATCGGAAAATAAAAATAAAATAATTAATATTTGATTTATAAATGTTTTATAATGTAATAAAATAAAGAAAGAAGATATAATTTGTTATGTAATAGGAATAAGAAGGAGAATATGTCCGTAGGGGTGTAGCTCAACCGACGATTTGCTTGATATAAAGGACATGTTGTAAATAGAGGTTACGAGTTCAAATCACCCCGACTTGCCCGTGCCCCATGCGTTCGGGTCGTGTGGTGCACCTAGGGGTATAGTGGTAGCAAGATTGGATTCCTGGACCCCGTGTCACGCGAGTACCAGCCCAACCCCCAGTTGTCGATTCCCCTAGTAAAAAAAAGGAGGAGAATATAAAATGTGTAAATATTTAATTGTAAATTTAAAGTTTTTGAAATTTATAATAAACAATCATGGTAATGGAGCATTTTTAATAAAAAATAATAATTTATTTTTCAAGTGCTTTATTAATAGTAGAAATAGGAGAATAAAGGTGGCAAATGTGGGGATGATTCTTTCTTTTTTTTGTAAGTAAGAGGCTATATTATATTACTGTCAAAAAGAAAATAAAACTGAGAACATGCATTGGGGTTTGAACAAAGAACTTTAGTTAGTGAATTTGAACCATAAGTTGGTTGCAAGAATCCCAAAATTGACAATCTTTACATAGAGAGTGCACATATCTAGATTGCTTGAGCATATCCAAGCATATCAGGCTCCATTAATGTGGGTATCATTCCTGATCTCGAAGGAAATCTAGAATTGAATTATGCTTAGGGTCTTGACATAGCTACCAACAATCATGTTGAGGCTTATGCCCTCTTTTGAGGGCTCATAATTCTTAACCTTAAATGTATAATGTCCCTTGTTGTATTAGGGTATTTGGTGATTCTTATCGAACTTACGACCAAACAACATCTATTAGTTGAATCCTACCTAACAAAACATATAGCAAGATTAAAGGCATAAGCATCTTGGTTCCAAGACATATCGTTTTATCACATCTTGCGAGAGTTTCATTATCAAGCAAACTCTCAAGCCAACTAAGCAATAAGACTAAATGAAGGAATTATGCAAAAATAAAGGGATTTTTCATATCACTCAAACCCTTAAGTTAGAACTCTAGAACTTATGGTATTAATTAAATGAATGATAGGAGCATGCAATTTGTCATGTTGCAAGGTATTCAAAGCAATTAAAGGCCATCATATGAATGGTAATCAAGGTTGAGCACACTCTTTGTAAGGCACCATACATGCCATCCATTCCTTTATGTCATCGCTTTGAACTTGAAAGTTTTAATCCTAGGCTTGTAGGTGGGATTATGGAGTATGGTGTTCTCTGTTAATCTAGATTGTCACTACAAGCTTCCCTTGTCGCCATTAAATTTTAAGGTATGGTATGTATCAAAACTATGGTTTAATAATTATCATCTTGGTAGCTTCAATGAAGGAGGCTCGAGTATTCTATGGCTTTGTTTGACATATATTTTTTCCATTCTATGGTTTTATGCAATCCCTCCTCTGGCATTATGTCAATTTCTTGTTATTTTCATTGCACTAGAGAACCTTTGGTATGAGGCTTCTATGTTTTATTGGTTCAATTCTTCTAGTTTGTGTTTCCTTTGTCGATCTTGGGTGTTGTTAAAGGAATACATGTTCTATGTGCATTTGTTCTTTTGGTTTAAGAGTGCTTTTATTGATTTAGGTGGTGGGAGTCAGTCCCTTTAATTTAGTCATGGTCTTTTGTTAACAACATTCAAGTGGATCGACGCTTGTTGGGCACTCTTGGTGCCCTGGAGGTCAACCTTCATGGATTGCCTTGCCTGCCATGGGAAATGTTAATAAGGCATCTATTAAATTCAAAGGATTCTTCAATGGCTTGAAGAAAACATAATAATACTTCAATTTTTTTAGTGACAACCGTAGTTCATAGTAATGACCACCAATGTTGCTTTAAGAAAGCAGTGGTAATGGAACACTCATGAAACAACAGAGACAATTGTAAGCTCTGGAAGCAAAACGTTTGTAGCTTAGGCATATGGTAGGCAATCTCATTAAGGGATCTCAATCAAGTACCTTAAATATCCAAATGTCATTAGGCTGAACACCTCCAGAGCTCAAAGAGGAAAAAATTGTCCACCAATTACTTGAAAACATAGACTTTGAGAATCATAAATCACATTACACAAATGTGAAACAAGTTGAAGCTCAAAACATACATACCTTTCATTAAAACACATTAATTATGTTTTATAAAACTCTATTTACTAAGATGTTTTTTTTCAAACCTATATTTACAACCACTTTAAAAAAAAATTATCTGCATAGGATTTTCTTTTAACCTTTATTTAATGAAAGTGTTACATTTTTAATTTAAAATCAACTATTATTGTTTGTTTTTTTCAAAAAAAAAAAAAAACTTTATATATAAGAAAAGTTATGTCTTACAAACAAAAATTCCTGCAGTCCAGAAAATCAGACCCACATATGACCATAGATACAGAGTTGGTCAAGGCTATAATAACACCATCATAATCTTACGCAACAAAGCATAAATATTTCTCTGTGTCAATCAGAGTCTCTGTGTCGATCAGAGTCAAGAAGCATGATCGACACTACATAATACTTAGTAAGACGTGCTCAATTTTGAGCCCATCCTGTACTAGTTCCCAGTCAATAGCTTCCATTCCTTCCCCAGAGCTTGCTTAGATAATAGATATGTGTCCATATTCAACTCACGATAAATATGATTAAAAGAAATCTGTTGAAAACTATTTATGAGATTTTTTACCCAATGATCTAGTGATGAAGCTCAATAGAGTGAAGAAAATGAACACCCTTTGCCCAATCGACGATCACTTTCGAGTCCCCGAAAATCATGATGGAAGAAAGGTCCTCCTCCCTCGCAAAAAAAACAGACCCCGGAGCGCTAATAGCTCTGCCTTAGTATTTGTTCCAGCGCCAATGCCCAATTTAAGCCTGAAAGAACAATGATGGCTCAATCTAATCACCATCCCAGCCCCACAAAGCCCACTTTGCTCTACGCCATCAAAGAAGCCGACAATACCCTGTCGAGCAACCGTTGGAAAAAAAAATGCTTCAACTAAACTCTTTATGTAACAAAGATTCATAAACATGTAGCCAACCTAAAGCCTTCATTCAAGCCAAAAATGAATCTGCCCTACCATTCTGAAAAGTGACAGCATCTTATTTAATACAAAAATATTCCCATTTAATAAAAAAATAGAATATAAATACATGTAAATACAATGATAGAGTTAAATAAAAAAATAAAAAATTAAAGTAAAAAATAAACACTTTTCGAACGTTATTTTATTAAATATATATTTTCCCATCCCTTTCAACTTTACTATTAATGTGTATATATCCTGGTGCGAATAATTTTTTTGGTTTTACAACCGACAATGCTTATTATTCAAATGATCAAATTACACTATAGAAACGACAAAGTAAAATGATTTACTATTATCAAACTATATGATAAAAAATAAGGTTCACACGGCCTTTTACGACCCCCAACAAATGATATAGTTTACAGGACATCCCTATTGCCTTTTAAAAACATTTCAATATGCCCACTTTTATTTAGTGTCCCCACTTATATTCTCACCCGGGATCCACAAGATTTGAAATTGACAATTTATGGATTCTATCGTAAATTCTTTGGACATAATTTTATTAGCACCGCCATCCAATTACACAACAAAGTGCACAAATAACCATATTTTACGTGGAACCACCAAAATAATACCCTATAATGAGAACAAAGGGTAGTTGGCTATAGTGGGATTTGATTAGAGTACTAGCTAGCTTCTAGTGCTTTTCTATGTTTGATGTGATAAAAAATGGCTTATGCATTTTAATGTAAATTTTAAGGTTAAATTGAAAATGAATGAATAAAGTAGTTTATTATTGAAAGATAAAATATTGAGATATTTAGCTAATTATTTCTAAAAAATATTTATCATAAAGTTTTTTAAAATTGATTAATTTACAGTAATGAATTTTATAGTTTGAATTTCTCTCTAAGTAAAATGCATTAAAGAAAAAATTAAGAGCATCCCTTCAAAATCTAAAGGAAAAAGTAATCAAAGGATAAATAAAAGATAAATACTTAGAATAAAAAATATGTTTTTTAATTCTAAAAGAAATTGATCATGTCCCTTCGTCATATCCTAATTTTAATTTTGCTTTAAGAAATTGGAGCAATTTTAAAAAAGAAAATACATTAACAACCCCTTAGGCATACAAAGCTATAGCATGCTATGTTGTATGGGGACTGTACATAAATAAAATAATATCATAAAATAAGTCTCTCATATAGAAAAGGGTGGGAAGCTCCAATGATAAGGATAATTGGTGTTTGTTTCTAATTTTTTATTATGTGAATGGAATTATTTTCTTCTTAGGTTGATGATAGTTCATGGAAAGCTCCAATGGTAACTCTTGGGTTGGTTTGTCAGTAGTTGGTTCTGAAGGAATTCTTTCTCTTGGTTTTTGCCTTTCGATGTAAACTGAACTTTCTAGCTTACTGCTAGTTGCTTGTGACCGCCTATTTGGTCTTGATGTTCACTGATGATGTACAAAACTCTTTTGATTCAATAGAATACCAAGGAGTGCTTTTTTTGTCTGGGAAAAAAAAGGTCCAATGATAAAGATAATTGGTGTGTGTTTCTAAGTTGTTCCATGTGAATGGAATTATTTTCTTATTGGGTTGATGATAGTTCATGGTTTTGGATGTTGTGGGTATTATTGGACTATGTATTCGGGGTGTATTGGACTTGTTATGTTATCTAGTTATCTTTGTTTTTATTTGGTCTGGAACTGCTCTATTTACATATACTATTTAATGTTAAAGTTATTTCTTTGTGAAAAAAAAGGATAGACATGGTCCTTCAGGGTCCTTAAAGTTCCAGTCATTGATTTCATTAAAGCTTGGTTTTTTTTTACGGTGCTTGCTAAGGAGTCCCAAACATTTATGGAGTGAGGGAAACTCTCTTTATTAATAGACATCATTTTTCGTTCATAAAATATGGTGTTGGGTAGGGCAAAAATAACATAGCTAAATCTTGTATGCTTTGGATTTTTTGATGAAATTTACAACAAACCTAGGTTTAAGGGATTTGCAGAATATGGGTGCTCAAAACTATTTATAGACTACTGCAATGAAAAATATGTAAGGCTCGTAATTGTTTACTTTTGAAGGCAAATGAAGTATGGTTGTTATGGTGGGAAGTTGGGCATTAGCTGCTTATAAGGAATGTCATAAGGATCAAATTCTCGGTTAGTCGTCTTCTTTCCAGAGATCAAGCATTCCCTCTTTCTCTATGGATTGGTGTTGAGGCTACTTTGATGGAGCCTCACAAACTAATGCATCTCATGGTGGGGCCAGAGTGGTTTTATGGTTGGAAAATTCTAGACATTGCAAATTTAGCATGAACTATGGAGCAGGATCTAATAGCATAAGTGAAATGTTGGCTTTATGGTTATTACTTTATTTTGCTAAACTTAAAAATATTGATTATATATAGGTGGTTGGCAACTCAAAAATTACAATTAATTGGGCACATAACAAATGTGATTCATAGGTATCAATTTTGAGTTTTTGATGGAAAAAATAAAAGGCTTGGTCACTGAGTTTGCAAGCATTACTTTCCAGCATATTTATTGGGAACATAATCAGGTGGTAGATACGCTTTCCAAATCAACTTTGCAGGGCATCCACTGATATATTCTTAGTCAATTGTTTGTTCATGAGTCATTATTAGAAGAAGGCATATGTATACATGTGTGTGTGTGTGTGTGTGTGTGTGTGTGTGTGTAACTTGTAGGGAATCAACTCAGACATTGATCCCTTTTTCTCCATTGTCAGATTTTCCTCTATATATTCTGGTTATTCTAGTTGTTTTCTTCATTGTTGGGTGGCAGTTATTATACTATGGTGACAGGATATTTATTAGTTGGCATTTTTTTTGTTGACAAGTCTTTTCTCTAAATTTTGGAGGTTCCTCACATTATATCGCGGTGGGGTGCCTATAGGTTTCCACTAATTTGTTTTTGTCTCCATATTATTGATTACTATTGGGATCATTTTGTTTTTGGGTTGGTGGTGCCATCAATTGACTTTTTCTCCTAGTGGTTTGCTATCTTTTTTCATATCATCTGTCCATATATTTGTTGGGTGTTCTGGTTGATCGATTTATGACTGATTAGCTTTGTGTCAGATCTACTTTGTATATTATCTATTGTTTTACTGTATTTATTGATCATCTTGGATATGTACTGTTAATTTATATATATACTTAATATAAATATAACTTCTGCTGTTGAAGGTTATTCTTGTGTCATTTCTAATAGCTATTCAGATTTAAATGACAAGGTTTTAAAAAATTTATGGACATTAAGTATCCCTCTGAAAATAAAATGCTTTATCTGGTTATTGATTTATTGAAAGATATTAACCTGGGAGCAATTGCAGACTAGAGGTATAAATGGGCCTAGTCGTTGTGTCCTCTGTGAACGCGACCTGGAAGATATCCATCATCTATTTTTTGGTTGTTCCTTTTCTGCCAGTATTTATTCCTTTTTTTAGGACAAATACAAGTGCTCTTTCCCCATCTTCAGCTCTGTTCATTCCTTCTTGGACCTTTGGTTCTCTTGTATATCGAGATCTGCCCCTTACTATTATTTGCCTCTGTTTATATTTTGGGGTATATGGCTCATCCGTAACCTCTGCCTGTTTGAAAATAAGAGACCATCCTACTCTGCTGTGATTGCAAGAATTGAAGGCCTGATAAATTTACACCCTGTGCCTATGAAAATTCGCAAAGTTCGCAAAATTGGCCCTAAACCTATAAAATGTTTTCCATGCGGTTTCTTTGATGGTGCTGCCGAAGATAATAGAGGAGGATCAGGTGGTGTGATTTATATCAATGATTCTCATTTTTTTAGTTTCTCAATGGGTTGTGGTAGAAGTTCAAATACAAGAGCAGAGTTACTGGCATGCTGGGCACTTCTTAGAGTTAGTATGATGATGGGTATCCCTATTCAGCTGATATATGGGGATTCATTGGTTATTATCTCATGGCTTAACAGATCTTTAGCACTTGATGTGCATTCTCTGATGCATTGGTGTTTCGATATTAGACATATGCTTCATTTGGGCCCGCCAATGATCTTTAAACATACATATCGTGAGCATAACACGCTGGCAGATGCACTTTCCAAACAAGGCCTGAATTTGGATATGGGAAAATTTTCTTTTCAGAAACTATGGATGGTTTGATTGTGAATCAAGGCAATCTGTATCTTTTTTAGAGTAGCTGATTATCTTTTTGATTCAGCATGTTTATAGCTGTTGATTGTTTATCACATTCAGAACTATGTTGAGTCCTTCTTGCCAGCATTCATTGCTCATATATGTATGGTTAAAGTTCATCTTCGATGATTCACAGTTCTTTCTGACCTGTCATTACAGGGATGATGAGAAAAGTCTGCGACGATCAGACTTTATTTTTTGTAGATGCTGCTTTGTTTTGTCATTTGGATTTGATATTGCTGGAACTGTGATCTGACAGTTATCATGCTGATTCTAAAGATGTCTTTTGATTCATAATGAATAACAAAGACTGGTATTTTTTCTATAAAAAAAAAAGTATAACTTCTTTCTGATGAAAAAAAAACTGTTGTAATAAAAAGATGTCATATTTCCAATCTAACACTTAATCTTACAATGAACAACGAACAAAGTCATAATGGCTAAATTATTTTGACCACATCTCTTACACATATATCTAAAGAATTTAGTCCATTGCTTGTAGCTTGGGTGGTTGGGAGGAATGAATGTTATCCTCCCCACCCAGGTTCAATTCTTATAAGTGACATGTATGCTTTGTTAGAATAATCAACCCATAGTTACCCATATTTGACATTAATTAAATCATTTTTGTCTTATTCCTAGATTCCCTCTCTATGCTAGTTGACTTCTACATGTTCCTAGAAGTCAATACTTGCTAAACTGGGTCATGCAGCGCTTTGGAATCATCTTGGAAACATATTTAGCATGTCTACTTTATTCCTGGTTCCTTAAAGCGCATATCTGCTTTTTCTGAAAATTGCTTTGCTTTACAGTAGTTTTAAGGCATAAAGAAAAAGCTAGTCTAGGGGAACTTGCCTTGTTTTTTTACCACATCATCCTCCTTCCTTTTCTCCATACAAAAGCATGAATGAGTTGTCTTTCCACCACTTATTAGCTTGCCCACTTGCTTTAGCTAATTCGTGAGGATCTTCATGGATTTGGAAATTCCTTTTGCACCTATGGGGGATTTGACTTGATTTAGTGAGCCTGCTTTTTGACCAATTCGAATAGCAACCTAGTGCTTTCGAATCTCTCATGTAATTATATATTTGAGCAGCCTATTACTTCATATGATTAGCTAATGTACACTTATTCAATACAGGATTAAGTTATGCTCCAATTTCAATCTCCTTTTGTGTGAATTTTGCATGTTTGATTAGCAATTTTGTGAGTGTAATTGATCTCTCTTGGGTTCAATTTCTACATGCTCTTGTTGAGCCACTATAAATATATGAATTATGAATGAATGTAATCTCGATTCTCATACTGATATAACATTATGAGAGGTGGATTAGCCCTTAATAAACCACCTCTTATCCGTGTGAAAAAAAATTAATAATAAAAAAAAATAACATATTCACTTTGTAAAGACCCCTTAATTTCCAAGAAGGTACATTGATTTGTCAAGGATTCAAGGGTGTTAACCTCTTTAAAAATACCTTTATCCATTCATGAATAAAAAAGAGTGTCGTTAAAAGTGAGTAATGTCTTAATAAAGTAAGCTTAAAGATAGTAAACTTTTACCTCAAAAGTATACTTGTTAAAAAAATGTATTATATAGTTACACGTTGGGAGAAAACACAAATTTAATTTTTACATCAATTTTTTTATAAAAACTATATCTATATACATAAATCAATAAAGTCTTTGACAACCAAGTTACATTTAATTATTTGATAAACTAAGATAAAAGTCATTTTATGTAATCAAAGGCTTTTTAACTTTTTCCAAAATGATTACATAATTATGTCTAATTTTATATTCTGGATAAGTGTTATAATATTTTAAATCTATATCCATGTTTTGTTAACTAAGAGATTAAACTAATAATTTAACATTATGATAATAAATCATATACTTAATTTATCATAAAACATCAATCGATGGAAATTCCATTGTTAATATTGAAAAGAGGTATAAATATAATTATAAAATAAATATATTATTTTCTTACATATTATCTATGGAACATATGATTACTACTTTAATATCTTCTTCTGATTTTTTAAAAGTTTGATTATGATATATAATCTTGACCTTGGCTGGTAAGTGATAATCTATGTGACATATGATTACTAATTTAATATCTTTTTTCTGAAATTTTTAAAAGTTTGATGCTGTTAAGTGATAAGGTTTATGTTATATGATTTTTCATTATGATGTGATTTTGTTGAGGGTATGTTTAATTAATTAAATTATATGTATATTTTTTTGAGATAAAATAAATCTATTGTAGATGAAGTAAATTGTTAGTTATTATGTGGTTTAAGTTTAAAGAAATTAAGAAAGTTGAATATATAATTTCCTCAATTGTAATTTTTTTATTATATCTAACTCAAAACTAATTAAAGGTAGAGCTACGAAGTGGTAATGTTCTTGACGTTGCCATATAGGCTAGTTGCTAGTTTTAAACAAATACAAATAGCATTATGAGAACAAATATCAACAATGATTCTCTAGTATCACAAAATATCCCTTTGCAAGTAAATATTGCAATTTTGTTTCTAGAAGCTAATCTGGTTCAATTTTGTGATTCAATTTAAGTAGTGATTTAATTGTAAACATGATCATATCACATGTACACTAATAAATGTTAGTGGCATTGATGATTACATTAACATTACATGTAATTGTACCCCATATGATGTTGTATTTTAGTGATTTTAAGATGTTTAATACTTAAATGTTTTAAAATAAATAAAAAAGAAGATAGTGATATAGGCCTCTTTATATTTTTAGATTAATAAAATAACATGTATAATGCCATAGCTATCATTGGATCTTATGATAATCAAACGTGTTAGGTTTAATGTTGTTGTTGTTATACTCTAAGTATACTAGGAATATTAATCAATTTCATATATATAGCTAAAGCACAATCACAATCATATTTTAAATAGTATATTTTTTTTTACCAAGTTAGAATAATATATATTAACCTCTATGCAAAATCCCCACTTGTGTCTAAACCTCAATTGACCACACAATATTAACTAGTAGTTTGGATGATACTTACATTTCTTGCAAATTAAGTACAAATTGTTATATACATAAAACAACAAATTAATGTACATATTTTTCAAAACTATAAAATTTGTTAATTAATAAGACTTTATTAATTCTAAAAATAAAAAATTTAATTTAAAAAAATGTAAAATTATTTTTTTATTTAAAAAAATGATTTATACCTATTTTATATAAAATATTAAAACCTTATAAACTAGGTTGCAAGCCATACATTGTGGATAGTAGGGTTGGCTGCCCCTAGGTAAAATGCTTTATATTTCAGATTTAGTTTCTTTTAAAGCACCTCCCTGCAACTAAGGGTTGTCTTCATTTACATGCAATCATAAATATCACTGTCATTCCACTTGTTAACTTGGCGATACTGGGTGAAAAATGGAATGTATACTTTGAATCTTTCATGGCTTTAATCATAAATAGCTTCTTGGGCAGTGAATGTGATGATAATGTGAGCACATACTAATATTGATACTCAGAATGATGGTCCTGGATAAAATGTAATTAGCTCTAAATCTAGATAATATGAAACAACTAGAACTAGATCTTCGTCTTTATCCACATCTATGATCGGGATTTATCCTGAACCTAGAGGAATTTTAAACATGATATGAAACTAGAAGTAAAATTGGTTAAGTGAATCTGACACATTTACTAGTTAAAGCCAACAACTCAATCAACTAGTAATGGATCTCGCGCCTTTACCCCTGTCATTGGAAATGAATTTTAAACCGAACCTAAGTTCTAAGTGGGGATTTTATTTCCACCGGTGCTACCTTTGCTCCTTTTCTTTTCGTTCAATATCCTAGCTCGTATGCTTGCTCTGCCCCCACCTATAATGACTAGGGGCGTAGCTATTGGATGTGCACCTGTAAGATATCGATTTGTCGCTGATGGTGGGAAAAGGGTCGGATCTCCAATGGATGGATGAGATGTCAGGAAGGGTAATTGCTATCAAACTCAAAGGGATGTTGCGAGTTTAGATGATGCTGGTTATCAAGATGGAAATGGAATTGGAACTGTGAGCTACGACTCTTCAATGGGTTATCGGAAGGAACAAAACCAAGGGCCGCAATCTCTCTGTCTGTCTATGTGTGAGGAGAAATCCTTGGAGATCACTTCTTTTATCTTTGTCTCTAATACCTTCGATAGTGGATCAACCTCATCGGGCACACTAATAACACACAATAGTTACATATTGATAAAACTTAATTAAAAGCTGCAATAGAATGAAATAGTAGTTGAGAAATAAAAATGTCAGAATGTCAAAAACAATTTGACTGTAGACCTTAGCAAATGAACTCCAAAGAAACACCATTCCATAAGTCATGTTATGTGTAGTCTAGTGAAAGACTAACAACCTATCTATTACAGTCTTGAATATTTTATCACATCAAGGAAAAACAATCAGAACAATAACTTTCTATCACAGCCATGTTCTTTATCCATGACATATAGAGATCAACATGAACAAAATAAGTTTGGAATAAAACCTGATTCCAAAAACATAATGATTCTAAACCTGATTGAGGTTTAGGGTTCTGTTCAATGGCAGTCACAGGAGTTCCATCGCCGCCCCTGATGGACACAACCCTTTGATGGCCGGACGCCTCTCCTCGTGTCCCTGCTCGCAGCCTTTGTATACCAGCTTCAGCTAGAAGCATGCATGATAAGCAGGTAAACACAGGTCCCATTCCAAGAAGCCTCCAAGATGAGCAACTAAACAGGTAAACACAGATCCCAGTCCAAGAAGCCTCCAAGATGCGCAGCTAAACAGAGATTCCTTTTCAAGTCATCCAGGTAGTGGGGGGCGACAGAGAGATGAGGCTTGGGTTCTTGCAGTCTCGACGCATGAGCCCTTGTTTCCTCTCCGAATCTAGAAAACAATCAAAGATCATACCCTTTTAGACCTGGCCACTTCAATGAATCTAGCAATCTCGAGACATGCCAAATCCACCAGGACTCCTCAAGACCCTAAATCCTTTTCAATTTTCGTAAGATCTCTGAAGGGGGTCTCTCTCATCTTATGAGTGACCCCACAAATCTCTGTTTTGTAGCTGAAATCCTTGATTCAACAGGTAGAAGGAACCCCTTCAACATTGCAGGGGCTTATCTTTGCAAGACGACAACTCTTCGGCCATTGGCCACTCCACAACCTTGGGATCTCAAAGGACGCTTGCATATTTGTGGTGGTTAGTCTACGGGGAGGAGACAACAAACCCTTTGCTTCTTAGCCTAAGTCCTTCAAGGATGCAACGCAAGCGAGGATCTCTGATGCACAAAAACCGGTCCATAACCCACATCCGGTCTACATTGTAGATAAATCCGAGGAGGTTCCCACCTTGGAGATTACGCAACCAGAAGTCAATTAGAACATTCTCTAGTTCGAGGAGCAAACCCTAATCTGCAGATTCAATGGATTGTGGCCCAAAATAAAAGATCTCCTCGCGTGGATTGACTCAAACTGGCCTGAGGAATCTCGGGTATTATTATGCTCTAAAGGGTTTTTTTAGTGATTTATCCTTCTCGAGAAGATCTCCTTTCTGTTATGAGAAAAGGGCCTTGGTTTTGGGGATCTGCAAGGATTTTTATAACCCCCTGGTTCCCTAAATTTGACCCTATAACTATGTTGATTGCATGGGCAGACCCGGGTTTACTATTATCAACCAACAACACCCCTAGCTCACTGGCCCTTTCGGCGACAGACCGCACAGCGGCCTGAAGTCTCACCCGAAGTGATTCTAATGGGTTGGCCAAGGACTCAAGCGTCTTGGGCCAGGTTCCGTGGCAATCCTACTGGTGGCTCGCAGCTCTCCTAGCTGCGAGATCTCTTTCCTGCGTTCCGCGCGATCTTCCACTCGCGGTGCGCGATCTATCCCCCCCTCGTGGCCCTTCTAGCCACGACGTCTCTACCCTTGCACGCGTCGCGCGGGTTCTTTTCCCGTCGCACGACTTCTTCCCTCTCACAATAGTCCCAATCTCACCGCATTGCCGCGCACCGTGCGACACGAAACTCCTGTTCAACGCTAAGTCCTCAACCCACGGAGTCGCGCACCGCAACTCCTCTGCCGGTGCGGTATCGCCTTCTGGCGATACCCTCCTCCCGCGACTTAGCGCACTTAGCGTTGTTCGTGTCGACGCGCAAGACCTGATACCCAGACTGTCTTACTATGATTAATTAACTATCTAAGGCAAGCATAAATAAGTCCTTATACGACATGCCAAGGATTTCAACTTGTATATATCTTCCTGTAGTGCTGTAACTAAACAACTCATTCATACATCAACTGTAAGCAAATTGCATAACATAATCGGATAGATGCAGCAAATAAACACAATATGCAAATCAATCACAGAACACGGGATTTTAACGTGGTTCACCCCCAGGATGGGAGTTACGTCCACAAAACTGTGCTTCTCTATTATAGCTTAAGGGAAGGCAAACACAGTTCTGCTGCGCCTCATATGCAGCTCAAAATCTTCTCTCTTAGATCTTTCTTCTCTACCTTTACGTTGTCGCTCTTACAACATACTCTTCCCTCTCAGTCGATCCCTGCGGATCGTTACATGCATGCTCTACAAGCCGGCTACTGGTTTTAGTAAGATTGCTACCGCTAGAACCAGAACCAGAGCTCGGCTTTTACAACAGTCTACTTATCCTTATGGCCTATTTCAATCACGACTGTCTCACTATCTAACCAACTAACCAACCCTTTTACAATACAAAATATATTATTATATAGGCAGCCCGAAGGTCGTGCCATTACAACACTGTGGGCCTGTCCCAACAGTAACCCAAAACCAAACTAGTGACAGTCGGTCCTCTCTGTCCTTGAGGTAGCCGCTTCCCGTCACACCACAGCTCTCTGCAGTCTTCCATGCTTCCCGGCACTGATCATGGGTACTATGCACCGCTTCGCTTTTATGTCCTTCATCTTCAATGCTTGAGCCTAGTTGCTCCTTCTTCTTTATGAGGGTCGCTAAGCCCTCCTGTCTTCCGTCGCTGCCTTCAATGCAGTGGGTGAGCTCTCCCTTCTCGGCCGCTTAGGTACCGTTGCCTTTCTTTGACTTTCCTATCTCAAAAAGTCATGGTTCCCGGCTCTGCTCTGCAGCTGGAAATGTGCTACGGCGTCGTAGCTCCATCTTATCTTCTTTCCGCCAAAACTTATCTTTCCGCCAAAACTAGCAGCTTCTTCTGTAGCTGTGGGACCCTACTCCAACAGTCCCCTAACACTTACTTGTGGCTCTCCCACGAGCCACTACCAGCGGGGCTTCTCCTGCTGTAGCTTCTCCTTCGCCTCCTGCGAAGTGCGCTGGAGCTTGTGCCGAAGTCCTGCGACTTTGTTCTTCATTACCTCGACACATTCTCTTGGAATTTCGGTAACTTAGTTTGCTGGGCTCTCTTATCCTTTCTGCCCATAGTCACGGTTTCGCTCTCTTTGCTCGTTCTCCTTTGAGAATGCTCTAGTGTTTGAGAAGTACTCCACAGATATCCTTTCCTTTTTATCTGGGTTAGAACTTTTATCACAAGGAAAATCTGTATCTTCCAGCCTTCTCAAACATTTCATTCAGTCTGGAGCCTTGTGTATGGAAGAGAAGCAAACCATGAGTTCCGGTCCGAGAACAAGCCTTTGTCCTCGTTCTGGAAGTCTCCCCTCCGCTGGGTGTGCAGTCCTCTTCCACTTCTCTTCTCTTCGAAGTGATCCAGATCCACATGCTACCTCTGATCCTCAGGTTTCTGTTTCAGTACTTATGCAATCTTTCGTGTTTCTCTTAGCTGATCAGATAGGTTAGCGATTTTCTCCCGTTGCTTTCTTTTTCTGATTTTTACTTTCTTTCTGACAGGAGATTTCTTCTCATTCTTCTGCTCTGCTTTCTTATCTTCAGTGATCGGCTCGGCATTCTTCTTCTCCTTAGCAGAGACTTTGGTGACAAATTCTACTTCTGGTGCTTGACTCCTCATCCTTAGCGGCTGTCTGCCCTGTGATGTCTCGAATTTCACAACCTTGGGTGGCGTCGCCATGGCAAACGCACGCCCAGTACGTTCTTTCCAAACTTCACTTCTATAGGTTCGGCCTCAGTCAGAATCCACTTGGTTGAATACTCTGGGCGTGCAGTGGCTTCGAACTCTGGAAGTCATTGTACTCTGTAACTTAATTGGCTCTGCACAGGGGACACTTAGCACTGCCCTGTATAGCTCTCGAGATTTGGCAACTGTACCCTTCCTTCTTGAGGGATGTCTGCTTTTATGCCGAAGGCATACTACCGGACGCAACGGTCATCCTGGGTCAACCCCGTTGGTCATCATAATTACTTGGACGAGACCCTACCCGTCATTCTGATCCACCATAATTGCTGATATCTGATCACGTGTCCCTCAAAGCGTGCATATCCAGGCACCGGTGTCATCAGAGATTTACCAAATCTGGAAAAATTTATTATACTGTTGCCAAATCTATGGTAGGGGATACCAGTCATTTCTTCATTAACTGCATGTCAGACAGTGACTTCACTAGCCCATTGTCGGTTGCAAACTGAGTACGTGGCACGCGGAAACATCGCACTGCTGCGATGAAACTCTGCATCACCTGCGCACACAAACAACGTTAAAAAGTTTTTTTTGTTTTGTTTTTTTTTTTTTTTTACCCGGTGTAGACTCATCCCTGGTGCGATGCCTCCTTTCAACTACACTGGACATCTGTACCATCATAAACTGGTTTAAGCTAGGGTTGAGAGGCGAGGTGGCTATCACTATAGAGCTTAAGCCAACTGCCATTGATCCATATGGGAAGAAGCTCCCCGTTCAACTGGCTAAGCTGAACGACACCTCCCTCTGTAACTTGCTGTATCTGATATGGCCCCAGCCAATGTGTCTTGAACTTCCCTGGAAACTTAATGAATTTGCTGTCATAGAGGAGCACTAGGTCTCCGATCTTGAAAGTCTTATTCTTAATGTGTTTGTCATGCCAAGCTTTTTCTCGTGCCTTTTGCACTTTCTGATGGAATCCAGCGATGAATCTGTCTTCTTCTAAGGTGAGCAACTGTGCTAGCCTTTCCTCAACTGTGTCTGTATCAGTCATCTCGGTAATCTGAGCGATTCTTAAACTGGGAATGATATACTCCATAGGCATAACAGCCTCCTGTCCATATACCAAGCTGAAAGGTGTGTGTCCCGTAATTTTCTTACATGTGGTTATGTATGCCCATAATACAACGTTAACTCTGAGGTCCCAATCATTCCTTTGGTTATTGCAGATTTTAGTAAGAGCATTTTCTAGAATCTTATTGAAGGCTTCCACCGTACCATTAGCCTGTGAATGGTAGGGAGTTCTCTTATAGTGCTGAATCTGGAATTCTGCTGTCAAAGCCTCAATGGTGTGGTTCAAGAAATGTGTGCCTTGATCGCTCATCAAAATTACTGGTCATCCAAATCTACTGATGATGTTTTCAAACAGGAACTGTGCAGCTGTAGCAGCATCACAATTTCTTACTGCTTTGGCCTCTGCCCATTTGGTGAGGTACTCTGTTCCAGTGATAATATATCTCGCACCAGTGCGCTTCCCTGGTGGGTTGATAGGACCCACAAAGTCTATAGCCCATTTGTCAAATGCGCGCAACGTGACCTGCGGTCGCAGCGGCATTTCATCGCATCGAGAGGGTTTTCCCACCCTTTGGCAGATATCGCAGCATCTGCAAAAGTCCTTGGTGTCTTTGTGTAACGTAGGCCACCATAGTCCTGCCTCTAGGATTTTTTGCGCAGTCGGCCTTCCAGCGAAATGACCTCCTGCGGTTCCTGAGTGTGCCTCTCTGATAATAACGTCTTTTTCATGCGGCATTACACATCTGCATAGAACTTCATCCGGGCCTAATTTATATAGGCATCCTGCAATGAGGGTGAAGTCTGCTGCCTTAACAACCAACTGCTTCTTTTGTTGCTTAGTGAAGTCATCAGGTGCTACTCCTGTAGTGAGGAATTGAATAATGTCGGCATAATAGTCATCTTGGATCTGGATAGAAAACAACGGTGCATCCGGTAGATTGTCATCTAGGTTACTGGGCTCTTCCCCTGAGTCTATACGCGACAGATGATCAGGTCCAGCATTCAGTCTTCCTGGTTTCACAATGATTTCAAAATCATACTCCTGGAAGAGGAGTAACCATCTGCAGATTCTTCCCCCTAACACTGGTTTATTGACTAGGTACTTCAATGCGGAATGGTCAGTAAACATTTTAAACGAGGCGCCCAATAGGTAGTGCCTGAATTTCTGCAGCGCATACACCATAGCTAAGCCTTCTCTTTCTGTTGTGGTGTAGTTCTTTTCTGCTGTCAATAGCTTTCTGCTGGAATATGCGATGGGATGGTCAAGATCCCCTTCTCCTGGCTGTGTCAAGACAACTCCTAGTGCGATGCCAAATGCATCCACGTGTACATGAAATGGCTTAGTCCAGTCTGGAAACACTAGGATGGGTGCGGTGACCATCTTTTCTTTAAGTATGTCTAGGCTCTGCTGACATTCCTCATTCCATAGGAATTTTACATCTTTCTTCAGCAATTTCTCCATTGGTGCTGTAATCTTTGCGTAGCCCTTGATGAACTTTCTGTAGTACCCGGTATGACCAAGTACTGTCCTTAGTTGCTTGACTGAGTTGGGTGCTGGAAGATTTACAATGATGGCGATCTTCGCGAGATCTACCATCAAGCCTTGTCTGCAAACAATGTGACCCAACAAAATACCAAATGGTGCACAAAATATACATTTCTTCAAGTTTAGAGAAATCTGGTACTGCCTACATTTCTCTAACATCAGTCTTAAGTCTCCTATATGCTTGTCAATTAGTCCAAATATAGTCCAATCATCAAAATATACTTCTAAGAATTTATGAATGTATTCTTTAAATACATCAACTACTACTCTAGAAAATATAGCTGGTGCATTCTTAAGACCAAAGGGCATTACCGTATACTGGAACGAGCCCCATTCTATTGCAAAGGTGGTCTTAGATCGATCCTCTGGATGTATTCTGATTTGATGGTAGCCTGAAAATCCATCAGTGAAGGAGTAGACCTCCTGTCCTCCCACGTTGTCTAATACCTCATCAGTGAACGGTGTCGGGAATGGATCATGAAGTGATGCATCGTTGAGTTTTCGCAGATCAACACAGATTATGATGTCTCCTTTTGTTTTCTTCTCTTGTACGACCATGGGGCTAACCCATTCGCTTTCTTCTACCGGCTCAATGATGCCTGCTGCTAGCATCTTAACGATTTCGTCCTTTACTTTTTCTTTGTAGCGTGGATTTAATCTATATGGGCGCTGCTTGACTGGTCTAGCATCCTCCTTCAATGGTATCCTCATAACTCCCAGGTCTCTGACTATTCCCTTCATCTCTGTGAACTTGGTGGGAAATAGGTCCTGATAGTCGTGTAACAAGTCTGCAATCTGTCCGACTGTTTCATCATTCCAATAGTCTCCAATAGAGGCAAACTTAGGTTCTGCATCTGTGCCAATATTGACCTTTTTAATCTTGATGGGCTGAGTGTTTGCTGGAGTCTCTAGCTGTGGTCTTCCAACATCACGAGTTCCTTCTGACTTTGGAATGTTGGTGTTACGAGGGTCCTCCTCCCCCTCCTCTGATTCTGATGTAAAATTATAGCAGTCCAACGCCTCTTCTAACTGGATAGTCCACTCAGGTTGGACTAGCATTGAGATGGTGCAATCCTCAAATATCTTGGTCTTGATTATGTCTAGGGCCTGAGCAACACTTGGATGTTCTGATTCAAACGCAAAGGTGAGCAGGAAACTGTCTGTCATAAGTGACCATGTAGTCGTCCTGTGTACCAGTTCCTTGGAACTATGTCCAATGTGTGAATGAATCTGTGTACCCATTCATCCTCTGGAATGTCCGACAAGCTCTGTTCGCATGTCTGAATGTGTGCTCTAGGATCAGTTTCTCCTGTGTACTTCTGCTGAACATACTCTTTGTCGACCGAAAATCTGATCGCCATCAATCTTTAATATCATCCCATGATGCGATATTTTCTTTATGCGCGTACCACCATCTTGCAGGTGTGGCTCGTGCTGCAAGGTCCATAGCTGCGATTCTCTGTTCGTAAGGCATCTGTTGCTCAAACTGCTCAAGGAAGTCCTAGATATCTGTCATTCCATTGTATGATGGAAGGTCAGTGACCTCTATGCCAATCCATCGCAGTGACTTACTCATAAACGCACATCTGTGAGATGAGACTTCGTAAAGTCTGTTCTGCCAGTTCTCTAGGCCGACATCAGAATCCGATGCGCATGAGCTGTCGCATTGCCAACTAATGTTCCCTTCTGCGGTTGGGTTGATGTAGTCGTTCTGGTTCGCAGTCATCTGGTAAAGGCTATCTATGTTATGTGCTTCCTCCTCTGCTCTTAAGGGTTCAATATACCTAGGACCTTGGTAAGGATCCAGCGGTGCGATGACTCGGATCTGCGCATCCTCAAAGGTCATTTGTCTTCTCTTTAGGTCAATGACAGCCTTGCTACCAATTGCCCAATCAATACTTAATAGTGCTGGATATGGTCGACTGTCGCCAATGATTTCTATAACCTCGAAGTTCTTAAAAGTACGAACTCCGTCAATGTCAACTGGCACCTGCGGTAGTCGACCCAATGGTGATACTCACTGCTGATTAGCTAATCTCAGGTGGATAGGTGATATGGATAACTGAGGGCTACCCATCTGCTGCCATGTCTGCTAAGTTAGCACATTCAACTCTGATCCCAGATCTAAGACGACTTTGTCCATTTCGAACTCTCCAATTTGTGCTGTGAGTTTCATCTCCCTTCCGGTCTTTGAATGTCCTGTAGTATTATGAACAGCGCGGTGTGCACTGCCCGATAGAGAAGGTTGCTGACACTGATCTATGATGCGATGTAGCTCACCGATAGCTTTTTCGTTTCTCAAGAGCTTCATACAACTGTGCAAGAAGGATTGTATACTTGCTGTCGATTCATCCTCGTCGCATCTTCCCGATGTGGTGGCTTGTGGTATCTGTTCTGGGCTATCGCTACAAGGTGCTTGCTGCGGTATGCCCCTAGACGGCGGTACCTGCGATCCTGATTGTGTAGGTTCATCGAAGGAAGCCTTAGCTTCATGAAATGTCTCTTTATTCTTCTGTAGGTCGAGTGCTGTTGCTTTACCAGGAGCTCTGCGTACCCACTCCTGACTTGTGTTCTTTCCGGTCTCGTGCGATGTTCCACTGGTGGAAGCACCGCTACGAGTCACAATATTGACTCTCGGTTCTGGCTCTGCCTGCTCAACAACAATAAGCTGGATGTTCTGATGTACCGCTGGATTAGCGTCTTTGATCTTAGCTATCAAGGTAGGACACTTCTCTATGGTATGATCATAAGATTTGCAGTAATTACAAGTAGTAGTGGGGCTATGACAGTCCCTAGCGTAGTGTCCTACAACTCCGCAATTATAACAAGTGATTGGCCCACGACCTTGGCCAAAACCTCCTCCTCGTGCAAAGCCTCCTCCACGGCCTCGTCCTCTGAATCCTCCTGCACGGCCTCCATAAGCCTGATCCGGCTGTGGTCCTGCTGCTGGACCTGGTGTTTCTGATTGGACTCTGTACACATCATGTTTTCTATCTAACATGAGATCATAGGCTCGGCAGTCCTGTTCATCATGCCCGACGGACTAGCAGAAGACACAGTATAGGTTCTTAGGTGTCTGTACATACTTCTGAAGCAAAGGGCATTGCTGAGGCGGATGTCCTTGTGTTTTACATATTTCACACCATGGCCCTTGTGTTCTTGGTAAGGGGTTAGGAGCCCCTGATGCTAAATATTCTGCGAAGACTGGACAGTTGTCTTTGGTATGACCCTGTGCTCTACACTTTATGCACCATATGTTTTGCATAACCTCTTTCCCTTTCTTAAGTTCATATATCTGTAACGTAAGGTTGGCCAACTGGTTCTATAGGGTTGTCATGCCTGTGGTGGTCTCTGCTAGAGGTGAAGCCTCCAGTTTCATTGCCATCTCCAGCGCTTCATCTTGAGTAGTGAGTTTCTGCTGCATTAGTGGTAGTCTGATGTGAGGGAGCAGCGCTGCAATAAACCATTCCTTATGCTGCTCTGGCGCAAAGTCAAAACTTACTTGGTCTATTAGGGCTTTGAATTTTTTATCAAAGTCCCGTACTGATTCTGATGGAAGCTGCTTAATATCCTTGAGCTCTGTTATACATTGAGATTCAGACTTAGGTTTCTTAAACTCTTTGATCATGGCGTTCTTGACCTGGGCAAGTGTCTTGGGTAATGTAGTATACTTTATGTACCATGTCAAGGCTCTGTCTCTGAGTGTGGTGACCAACTGTACAAGTTTAAGGTTATCATCGTTGATTGTTTTAATGGTCCACATGGCTTCACATAGGAACCAATGTTGTTCCGGGTCTTCTGCTCCTGTTCCTTTAAAAATAGGTAGCTTCATGTCATCTCCCATTCTATTCCTCTGTGGTGGGTTCTGACTGACTGGGTTACTACCACTCAGCGGTGTAGGTGAAGGTGATGTAGCGGGGGTAGGTACTGGCTGTGAACTACTAGACGGAGTACCTACGGGGTTATTCTGAGTCCCTGTCTGTTTCTGTGGGGTATAGGGGTGGTAAGTAATACCCCCCTCTGGTTCTTCTGTGGTACTAGGACTCTGTTGTCTAATACTGTCTGAACTGTCTTCAAATACAGGAGAGCTAAAATCTACTTTATACTTCTTTCCACTACGTGTTCGTCCAATGTCATCAAAATCACTTTCAAACTCTTGTGACATTACTATCTTTACTTATTCATTTGAAACTAGATCCATTGTTCTTTTTTCATATAGCAGCATCTTAAGGGACAAGTTTAGAGATCTTAGGTACTTACCACGATATCCTCTGAAGAAGTATCGTTCAGCTGCGCTGAAGCTCTTTCTCTGGTCAACTGCAAATTCTGTAACAAAGCCTTCTAGCACACTTGTCAGCCAGAAGTCCACTGCTCTCGTAATCGGATTGTCGAGGTTCTGGACGGTCTGAATCATCTCCTGTGTCCAAACAATGTGTCTTTTCTTCTTGAATGTGTTCCTATCTGTCAACTTGGATAACCAGTCGAAAAGCTCGTTTCCATAGGTTGCAAAAAATATAGCGTGTATGTCTGAAGTGATATGCTTTTCTAACCAGGCCTCTGTGCTCAGTTTAGGGCTCCGATTTTCTTTCTTGGCAAACTCCCTTAAATCTGAATCCAGCCACTGGTGAAACTCTTCTCTGGTAGGATGCCAACAGAACATTAACTCCCAGTCGTTTAAACCGGCAACGGAACCATTTGTTGATTGCATGGGCAGACCCGAGTTTACTATTATCAACCAACAACACCCCTAGCTCACTGGCCCTTTTGGTGACAGACCGCACAGCGGCCTGAAGTCTCACCCGAAGTGATTCTAATGGGTTGGCCAAGGACTCAAGCGTCTTGGGCCAGGTTTCGTGGCAATCCTACTGGTGGCTCGCAGCTCTTTTAGCTGCGAGATCTCTTTCCCGCGTGCCGCGCGATCTTCCACTCGCGGTGCGCAATCTATCCCCCCCTCGTGGCCCTTCTAGCCACGGCGTCTCTACCCTTGCGCGCGTCGCGCGGGTTCTTTTCCCGTCACACGACTTCTTCCCTCTCACAATAGTCCCAATCTCACCGCATCGCCGCGCACCGTGCGACATGAAACTCCTGTTCAACGCTAAGTCCTCAACCCACGGAGTCGTGCACCGTAGCTCCTCTGCCGGTGCGGTATCGCCTTCTTGCGATACCCTCCTCCCGCGACTTAGCGCACTTAGCGTTGTTCGTGTCGACGCGCAAGACCTGATACCCAGACTGTCTTACTGTGCTTAATTAACTATCTAAGGCAAGCATAAATAAGTCCTTATACGATGTGCCAAGGATTTCAACTTGTATATATCTTCCTGTAGTGCTGTAACTAAACAACTCATTCATACATCAACTGTAAGCAAATTGCATAACATAATCGGATAGATGTAGCAAATAAACACAATATGCAAATCAATCACAGAACACGGGATTTTAACGTGGTTCGCCCCCAGGATGGGAGTTACGTCCACAAAACTGTGCTTCTCTATTATAGCTTAAGGGAAGGCAAACACAGTTCTGTTGCGCCTCATATGCAGCTCAAGATCTTCTCTCTTAGATCTTTCTTCTCTACCTTTACGTTGTCGCTCTTACAACATACTCTTCCCTCTCAATCGATCCCTGCGGATCGTTACATGCATGCTCTACAAGCCGGCTACTGGTTTTAGTAAGATTGCTACCGCTAGAACCAGAACCAGAGCTCGGCTTTTACAACAGTCTACTTATCCTTATGGCCTATTTCAATCACGACTGTCTCACTATCTAACCAACTAACCAACCCTTTTACAATACAAAATATATTCTTATATAGGCAGCCCGAAGGTCGTGCAATTACAACACTGTGGGCCTGTCCCAACAGTAACCCAAAACCAAACTAGTGACAGTCGGTCCTCTCTGTCCTTGAGGTAGCCGCTTCCCGTCACACCACAGCTCTCTGCAGTCTTCCATGCTTCCCGGCACTGATCATGGGTACTATGCACCGCTTCGCTTTTCTGTCCTTCGTCTTCAATGCTTGAGCCTCGTTGCTCCTTCTTCTTTATGAGGGTCGCTGAGCCCTCCTGTCTTCCGCCGCTGCCTTCAATGCAGTGGGTGAGCTCTCCCTTCTCGGCCGCTCAGGTACCGTTGCCTTTCTTTGACTTTCCTATCTCAAAAAGTCATGGTTCCCGGCTCTGCTCTGCAGCTGGAAACGTGCTACGGCGTCGTAGCTCCATCTTATCTTCTTTCCGCCAAAACTTATCTTTCCGCCAAAACTAGCAGCTTCTTCTGTAGCTGCGGGACCCTACTCCAACAAACTATGGTAGTGACGAAGGTGTCCATCTGGGTACATCTTCCAAACTTACCAATCCATTGATGGTCTCAATCGGTTTTCAAAGGGATAGGTAATGCTATGGGTTGTTATTTGTCCTCTAATGATTCTCGCTCAGCAAAAGGTCTTTTTACCTTTGCTCACATCTGCGCCACCATTGACATCACTTTAGGGCTTCCTGATAAGATCAACCTGAAACTAGGCAGCTCCATATGGAGTCAAGCCTTGGACTATGAAAACACAACATTCAGGTGCAAGATCTATGGACACACGGGCCACCTTCTCAATGCGTGCCCGTAAAGGAAGATCCAACCGCAAAAAGCAATGAAGGCTCACAAAGCCAAAGCTGGCAAGCTTGGATGCCCTCGCATGAAGAAAACAAACAAGATGACCAGCTTGATGAAGACTCGCCCCCAGAAAAACAGGAATAGAGATCCTCTTCACCTTTGCCTGAGGTGCACATGCCTCTTCAAGAAGATGAAAGCATGAAAAGCGACCATCCACAAGGGCAAAAATGTTACCATGAATCTTCCTCTTCAGATTTTGATAAGGAACTCCACCATGATTCCAGTGATACGCTGCAACTGGCCTTAGTGTCCCCAACTTCAGGGGGATGGATACAAGTCAAGAAAAAACAAGGAAAAAGAGGAAAACATGAGATTCAACCCAATTCAGGTCTGGGATCGTCTTCTCTGTAATATCCAAGTCATAGCTTCTCTTTCAACTATCCTCTGCTAAGATCCTATATGGGATCTAGCTTTAGTGTTCAACTGTGCCTATCCAGTTGAGTGTTCTAGGATCTTCTTCTGACAGTCAGCCTCTCCTTTTCTCCTTAATTGGCCTTCGGAAGGTAGCATAAAACATTTGTAACATTATTTTCTTTCTAGGCAATACAAGGTTCCTCACTAGCTTACAAAAAAAAAGTATGGAAGAAAACCAATTATTTCCAATATTCCATATGTGAGATGATTAACACACTCAAGGTGCTATCTATACATGAAATATACTCTGTATAACTTCAAACAACGATGTCTTTAATTGCTTGGAATATATATACAAGCAAATAATTCCCACCAAAATGCAATCCTCTGCCTCATTGTTTGCATTTAGAGTTTTCATTCCAACAATGTATAATTTTAATGCATGCAAATCAAAAGAAAATGATGTGAAAAACAAACTCAATTTATGAGAAATTCTCTGACTCTTCAAGAGCTGTGCCCCCATCCATCTAACTTGTTCACCCCATATCCAAGCACAAGAAAATTTCCAAACAACCCATTTACTTGTTGGATACAAGCACACAACTAAGCATGAGAATTAGAGAGAATATGTTCCCAAAGCGTGACGTTATTAATACCACTAATGCCATGGTCCGACAAACCTGTTCCAAAGTCCAAGATCTTGGCCCATTGATCCGATATCAACCTCTATTTGCGTTCTTCCATTTGTTTTGCCAGAGTCATTCCACTAGTCTACATATTTTCGCCCCCTGAAAAAAGAAAACCGCTACTCTTGAAACAAACAAAGCTCTGACATTTATCAAACCAAACGATTCAAATGTCGAAGCAACAACAGATAGACCGGAATGAAAAACGAGTAGCAAACAATTTCGGGTCGTCTAGGACATAAACATAGGTCAGAATTGGCTCTCAAGTTTTAGTCTTATGGAATTAGGATCTAGAGTTCGTTGAGAGCCTTGAGACTTGCAGTCATCAGTGACAGGTTCTCTCTCCATCGACAGACTTAGGAATACATCAATATCTCTTGATCAATGGATTCTTCAATTGTTCGACCTCAAAACCTCTATTCACACTTATTGAATGCATTCAATACCTTGACACCCATTTTCATCATAGGTGGGATGTCTCGCATTTATTAACGGTATACATCAATGGACGATAATCAGACGATGTTTCATCATGTTCAACCTCAACACCTTTATTCACGTGATGGTACATGTACCATCAATGGTTTGTGTAGAAGACCTCAGAGTATGGCAACATTTCATATATACTACTACTTTGATCGCAACAGTACTTATGGGATTTAAGTTCTCATACCATAGTAATATATTTTATTGTTACAACTATAAAATAGTAAATAAGTATGTAACCATTAGTAATAGTAATTAATAATATTAAATAGAGTTAATGAAGAGAAACGTCTCTTCAATATTTGATGGCCAAGCCATACTTAAGGCAGCCATATCCATTGTAATCAATCATCCATTCATATATTAATTATTTATTCATTCATACGATGAAGATGGAACATCTTCCCCCTTAACCCGAATACGAGATAGCTAATTACACTCGGATATGGTGTAACATTGGTATCAAAGCTTGGATTCGGCTTTTGTGTCTGTCTCTCCTCTTTTCCTCCATTCACTTCTGCTTCATCATTGTTCCTTTTCATCTCCACACTCATCCCCGGTTCCATTCATCTCTAAATTCTCCACGTCACCTCACCTCTACTCACTCTACACATTAACTGAGTGTTCCATCCAGTGCCCTTGTCGGCTAGCTTCCGCCTACACTCACGCCCTCATCCTCCTCGTCTTATCTCCCTTCATCCCCCCTCTTGTTCATGTTACTCCACTCATTCCATTCACTAACCAGCGTGTTGCTTCTCTATCACCTCCCTCACACCACCTCTACCATACTCCAGCCTCTACCTCATTTCATTTCCCGCTCCCTCTCAGATCTTATCTCCTTCTATGCCCAACACATCCAACACACTCCACCAATATATCTTTCTCCATCACCACCACTGCTCCTCACTTCCCCCAAATTCTACCTCTTCTGCCCTCACCTTTTGCATTCTCCTCCTACCAACACTCCCTGATCTCGTGCAGTCGTGCATGCTAAAATCCTCCACAACAAACCCATCCCACGCCTTATCACCGCCTTATCACACTCACACCCTGCACCCTCTTCCACATACCTTCCACCACGCATCCTTCTCCCATTGTTGCTGGCATCCACCTGCTATGCCCTCCCTTCCCGTCCAACTTCCTGCTCACTCCCGCTTCCATTCCACCTTATGCTCCATCTTCCATAGCTATCGCCTTCTGCCACCAGCTTGGCTCCTCTGCCTTCTATCATATTCCTACTTGCTACCCCCTCCTCAACGCTTCACATGCCTCCATTGTTCTCACTTCCATCCTTCCCTCCACTCCCCGTGCACTCCCGCACCTGCACGCCCTCCGCTCCACTTCTTCCAGCCACCCCCGCTCATGCACACCTCCATCCTGTGCGCTTGCAAGCCCTCCCACCTGCGTGGACCATATCCAACCTACACGTCGAACTTTCTGTTGCCTGCTCACGCCGCTGCAACCTCCATCGTGCCCCCCTCCTCACTCTTCTTCTAGCCGCCGCATGCCTTATCCACATAAAGCCTAAATTTTACATCAAAACAAAATAATTATAATATAATAATAAATATTATTATTCTTAATAATTTCCTTATTATTATTATAACAATGATCCCTTTTATTCCATTACAAACACTATAATAAAAATACAAATTCATTATATAATAATATTATTTGAGTAAATTATTATAATTATATATTTTTATTTCCTTTTGTAATTAAAGATGATAAATTGTCTCTCATTTCACTCCGTAAGCCAAAATAGCGTCCAAATACACACCTCCGCACAAAAGGACCAAGACTATGGAAGAATTAAAAGACCAAATCATGAAATTGGGGAAGGACATCAAGGCCCTCGTCGCCAACCAAAAAAACTAAAATGAATAAATTAAAAATAACAATGCAATGCTTAAGAAATAAATCAAAGACAAAGTTGTTCTAGTGTTAGAAAGAAGGATAGATGAAAAATTGGACATCATGAACGGGAAACAAAAATACTTGAATGACAAAATGAGTACCATGACACAAGACATAAACACCATAAAACAGAACTTGAGCACCATGACACATAACCATAATACATCAATGGAAGTGTTACAAAAACTAATGCCCAGTGCACTCCATATTAGTAACTTAGATATGTTGGACCAGTATGTCAACAAAAATGAGAGCAACAAAGTCGAGCAAGACAATAAACAAGACAAGAAGACATAATATCTTAGGGTGACCAAAATAACAATAATATATTTGATAAAAATAAAAATGAGCTCGACCAAGGTCATAATAAGAGTCAAGCCGATAATTGACGAAGGGAGGCGCAGTTTTCTTGGTTAAACGTACTTCTTAAGGTTTCCTCGTTCCATGGCAGTGATCGTTTGGAGGTTAGCAGAGACGGCTTGTTGACAGGCGGTTTTTTCCCTAGCTGTGTGTGTTTTCTTGTGGATTGGGAAGTGCTAGCTGCCTTGGTTTTTGGTTTTTCTAGCGGTTTGGCGTTTTTTGTGGGGTTTTGGTTGCCTCGGGGTTCTTTATGGAGGATCAGGAGGCTGTTGATTACTCCAGTGACAGGCTGGAGAGCAATGATATCTGGGTGGTGACAGGTGGCGGTTCTTTGGAGCACTTGGTGGAAATTCCGAGGTTGGGTCTGGCTGATCAGGGTCCGGTCGATAAGCTGCTAGGGTTGGCATACTTTTCTTCTTCGTCAGTTTTTCCTGTCTCTTCGCCGGTTGCTCAAGTTCCGGCTGTGGCGTCCTATTTTCAGTGGCATGAGGGGTTGTTGGGGTCTTCCAGCTGGTCGGATGCGGGGGTGTCTTTGCCTCCAAATTTAGGGCCACTTTCGTCTCCATTGCAGCAAGGAGGATGTGCACAGGCGTTTGTAGGTGGGGAATGTGGCCAGTATTTGCAGGGACAGGGCTCGAGCGGTGATACATCGGCGGAGGATTGGAGGGTTCCTTTGATAGCTGCGGAGCATCGAGGGTGTGGCTCTCCCTGTTGGGTTCCATTGAATGAATGTCAAGGGGATGCGGGTATTCCGGCTGTGAAACAGGTTGGGGCTCATGGTTCTTCAAGGGGGCGTCGTAAGAACTGGATAAAGAAGAAGCTGGTTAGGAACTATGCTGTTGGCGAGGATTTAGCCTGGGACAATGTCTTGAAGATGGCTAAATGTTCTCTGGTTGGTCGGGTTTTAGGGCGAAATTTTTCTAAGAAGACCATTCATGAATGGGCTGCAGTTTCATGGGGTACCCATTTTGGTTATGTCCCGGAGATTGAGATGTTGAACAGAGGATGGTTTGCTATAAATTTGCAGAAGGAGGAGGATTTTGCATGGCTGCAAACCAAATGTTGGCATATTGATCATTCTCATGTACTTATGAAGCCATGGAACCCCCTTTTTGATGCCAGCAAGGAGAGGGTGGACATAATCCCTATTTGGGTGAAACTACCAGCACTTCCTCTTCATTTCTGGGATTTATATCATTTCAGAAGGATCGGTGATATCCTTGGTACTTTTCTGGAAGCGGACCTATCTTATCTTGAAACAAAGGAGAAAAAGGTGGCTCGAATCCTGGTGAATTTGAACATAAGGGAGGGGTTGGCAGAGTCTATTATCTTGGAGTGGGGGCCGGATCCCATTACACAGATCTTGGATTACGAGAATGTTCCAATTAGGTGTCGGCGATGCCATGTTTATGGGCATCCATCGGCATCTTGTAAATTGCAGGTGAGATCTCATATGGGTAATCGCAGGAATGGTGCTCGGGTTGCTTTTGACAAACCCTCTGAGATGCCTCATGAGGTTTTTGGTCCTTCTCAGTCCTCTGCGGAAGATTTGGACAGTGATATGCCTGTTGAAGATCTGATTGTACCTGTTTCCGGGGTGGTCGAAGAGATTTTGGAACAACCTGTGCAGTCCTTCATTCCGGTTGAAGAAAAGGCTGTTGGGGATCCCTCTGGTCTGGGTAACCCTATTCTTCCTTTGTTATCAAATGTTAATCTGTTTTTGAACAATGTTTCTTTTCATGGTTTTGATTGGATTGATGGGTTGAGGAAACTATCACTTTCGGGACAGTCTGACCTTCATATGCCCCCTGTCTCTGAAGAGGTATTTAAGGGTTTGGGCTCATATTTTGTTGCTCCCTGTTCTAATTTTGACCCTGTCCAGCCTTTAATTGTCAATTCAGATTCTAATCTTGTCAAACCCGTTACTTTGGAAGCTCCCCCTCCTACTGTTGTGTTCCCTGCATCTGCTAATTGTTCTGAGGAGTCCTGTCATTCCCCTCAAGATTCGTTGGAGTCAGGTTATTTTCTAAGATCTTGCCACAAACCAGTTCAGGGGTTGGGTAAGAGTTCCTCGTCGGTGAGAAAAGGTAGAGGTCGGAAGATTAATCTTTCCAAGGCCCAGTCCAGAGCCAAGGAGGATCTGCTGGGAGGTTCACAAATGTCGATTGAAAAGGCCCTTAGAGCGGAGATGGCCTTGAAGAAAGGTCGTTTATGAAGATCATGTCTTTTAACTGCAGGGGGCTGGCTGGGCCTGGAAAGAATACAGCCCTCATGAGGGTGCTTTCTCTTGAGCATCCTGATGTGTTAATGTTACAAGAAAATTTAGGTGTTGGGGCGGTGATTCAGGGGAAGTTGGAAAGTTGGTTTCCTGGTTGGTCATTTGTGTCTTTAGATGCTAAAGGTAGATCTGGGGGATTGGCGGTGGGTTGGAAAAATAATTGTGTGAAGATGATGAATGCTTGGGGATCAAAGGCTGTGTTGGGTGTGGAATTATTATTTGAAGATTTGGGGATTTCTCTTTCAGTTCTCAATATCTATGGCCCTTATATTAATAGAGCTCCTTTTTGGGAGTCATTGTTTCAAAATCCAATGGCTAATGGTGATTCGGTGGTGTTGGGAGGGGATTTAAATTTCTCAATGGGGCTTAATGAGGTGTGGGGTTCACATGCTCAGGTTGAATCATTGGCGAGGTATTTTGTGCAAAAACTGATGATGCAGGGATTGCTCGATATTGAGCCTGTAAAACTTAAACCGACTTGGAGGAATAAACGTTGTGGGAATGCTAGGGTGGCTAAAAGAATTGATCGTTTTTTTGGTTGCTGAGCGTTTGGTGGATAGTTTTTTCTTGGTAAGACAATGGGTGGGCAGTGGGGGTCTTTCTGATCACTTCCCCATCTTTTTAGAAGTTAAAAAGGGGCCAATCAATCCTCCGAGCCCTTTGAAATTCAATAAAAGTTGGCTTCAGGAAGAGTCTTTCAAAAAACTTTTTCTTTCTCACTGGCTTCCTTTTGGGAGGGAAAATGACAGGTCGGCTGCATTACAGTTTGCAGACAATATTAAACGCCTTAAAGTGTTTATCAAGGAATGGGCTGTAGCGAAGAGGACGAGAGATGAGGCTGAGCTGAAGTCTATTGAAGAAGCTCTCCTTCTGATGTATGAAGGCGATGGAGGGGGGTTTTTATCTCTTGAGTCTAAAGAGATCCTGACCAGGTTGGAGGGCAGGCACAATTCTCTTTTGTTGGAAAAAGAGGAAGCATGGAGACTTAAAAGTCGTGCGATTTGGTTGGAAAGTGGAGATGATAACACAAAGTTTTTTCACGCCTATGCCAGAGGTAGGAAGGTGGCCAATACGATCTGGAGTTTGCAGGATGATGAGGGTTCTTCATATGTTTCTTTTGATGAAAAGGCCAGTTGTGGGGTATCTCATTTTCAACAATTGTTCAAAGCACCAGATCAGGCATCAATTGCAGAGATTATTCAACTAGCCCAGATGTTCCCTCATTTCGTGGATGAGGAGGGCAATGGGGAACTTATGAAGGCTGTTTCGGAAGAAGAACTTAAGATGGTTATGGGAAGTTTTCAAAAAGACAAAAGTCCAGGGCCAGATGGCTGGACTATTGATTTTTTTCTGGATCTCTTCGACATCTTGGGGATGGATTTGTTACAGGTGATAGAAGACTCTAGGTCATCTGGTTGGATTCCGGCGAGCTTCAATGCAACTTTCATTGCTCTCATCCCAAAGTCCGACAATGCCAGAACTCTATCTGATTTCAGGCCTATATCTTTGTGCAATTGTGTTTATAAAATTATCTCTAAGGTCATTGTGGTTAGATTGAAGGTTATTCTTTCAGAACATATTTCTGCAGAACAGTTTGGTTTTCTGGAAGGTCGGCAGATCCTTGAGGCAGTAGGGGTGGCTCAGGAAGGACTTCACAGTCTTAAAACAAGAAGGCTGAAGGGGTCTATTCTTAAAATTGATCTTTCTAAGGCTTATGATAGAGTCAGTTGGATTTATTTGAGGCTGCTTCTAACACATCTTGGTTTTGGCATCAGTTTTATAAGATGGATTATGTCTTGTATTACTACTGTTTCTTTCTCTGTTTTGATCAATGGAGCAGCTTCATCTTTTTTTCATGCAGAGAGAGGGCTGAGACAAGGATGCCGTTTGTCTCCGCTACTCTTTCTTTTGGTTGCTGAAGGATTAAGTAGGGCATTAAGAGGAGCTCGTGCAGAAGGTCGTTTCTCTGGGATTCAGATTGCTCCAAATCTAAACATTACACATCTACTTTTTGTGGATGATGTACTGTTTTTCTGCTCCGGTACTAAGGGAGACTCTAAGGTGCTTAAGGAGACCATGGATCTTTTTTCAAAGGCCACTGGAATGGAGATAAATGCTGGCAAATCTTCATTGACTACTCATATGTTAAGACCTGAAGAGGAATCTGAACTATTGAGGTTTTTTCCATTTACTACAGCAGGTTTGGAGGAAGGTTTAAAATATCTTGGCTTTACTTTAAAAGCAAACAATTATCGGAAACAGGACTGGTTTTGGTTGATTAGAAAGGTTGAGAATCGCTTGATGGTATGGAGTCATAAGTGGCTTTCTAGAGCTGGCAGATTAGTTTTAGTCAAAGCTGTTCTGGAAGCAATTCCGGTGTATTGGATGTCTTTATCTTGGATACCGAAAGGGATCCTTGACAGGATTAGGAGGATTTGTTTTAGATTTCTCTGGAGTGGACATAAAGAAGATCATACTACTCCTTGGGTGAACTGGAAACGGATTGCTGTTCCAAAAGGATATGGTGGATGGGGTCTTAAGGATATTTTTCTGTTTTCAAAAGCTTTGGTTGCTAAGGGTGGGTGGAGATTGTTGAAATCCTCCAGTCTGTGGTCTCGGGTGTTAAAACAGAAGTATATTTTTGGAGAGAGTCTGCTGGAATGGATTAGAAATCCCAGGAAGTCTCATGTTGGAGGCTCGGTGATTTGGAAAGCAATTGTTACCTCTTTTGATTTGATTGAAAATCACTTAGCTTGGGATGTGGGTAATGGTGAAAGTGTTATGATTGGTAGGGACCCATGGATGGGCAGTATTCAACAACACCTTCTTCCTCCTGATGTTATTGATCTGCTAGGTCTACAAGGGGTAATCATGCTAAACCAATTAGCTGTTCCTAGGATCAATGAACCGTGGATTCAAATTTGGAAAAGGGCTGTTTCCTTTGAATTGGGGGCTAGGGAAACTGTGATTTTGGATCAATATATTCGGGAGCTGGTGAGGGCTAACATTATCCTCTCGGATCAAGAAGATACATTGGTCTGGGAGGTTGATCCGGGGGGTGTTTACAGTCCTAAGGCAGGGTATTTAGCTCTTTGCACTGGGTTGGCTCAAAGGGTTGCAGTCTGGTGGTGGAAGCCTCTATGGAGGCTTAAATGCCCAGCCAAAAACAAGATGTTTATGTGGTGTATTTTGTATAATAAGGCTCCAACGTGGGATGTTCTTCAAAAACGCTCTTTTCAAGGACCAGGATGGTGTGTTTTATGTAAAAAGGAGCTGGAATCTTCTATGCACTTGTTCCTTTCTTGTCCCTACATAATTGATGTATGGAAGGAAGTTTCCATCTTGATTGGTTATAATTGTCAATGGGAAGGGGAAACTGTTGGGGATGCCTGGCTGTCTTGGTGGAGGACTTCAAACCTGACACAGCGTAAATTACCTTTGCTGGTTCTCTGGGGAGTTTGGCTGGCTTGTAATCAGGCTATTTTCAAAGATGTCTTCTGCTCTCCGGCTCTTACTGGTACTCTGTCAGTGGGTATATATAATTCTTTTCCAGAACAGATCAGGGCTGGGAGACCTCGAAGGATTTTATCATTGGATATTGATAAAACTCTTCCGTGGGCTTTCTTTGATGGGGCAGCTCAGAATAATTTGTGTGGTGGTGGTGCAGTTCTGTTTATTACTGATTCTCATTACTTTGCTATGTCCTTGGGGCTTGGGGGAGGCACAAATAATTTTGCTGAATTAATGAGTCTTAAATTACTGCTGATGTTTGCATTGGAGACAAGGTGTAATGCTCTTAATTTTTTTGGGGACTCTTTGAATGTTATCCAATGGATCAATCATACTCAAGAGTGTTGGAATTTGAGGTTAGCTCATATTATATCTAACATTCGACAGCTCCTCCTTCGATTTGATTCTTTTTCCTGCCAACATGTATACAGGGAAAATAACCAGGTAGCGGACAAAGCTTCCAAGGAAGGGCTCAGGCTGGATATGGGCACTTGGCTGGTGACAGAATCTAATGAAGGCATTGTTCAGTCTTTTTATCACAGGCCTTTCTTTGATGTCATTTGATTCACAGTTTTGAGATGACAGTTTCTTTTTATGGTTATAATGTTTTTGTATAGCCGCGGGTTGTTATAACTATGATCTCTGTATATAGCTGGAAACTCTATGTTATATGTTCGAGTTTATATGATCAGTCTTGCATACTTTGTTCATGATGGCAGTTTTTTATAATAGTTGGCACCGATTTTTTGCTCGCTGTACAGGCAGAATTGGGGGTTCAGTTTTTCTGTTTGATCAGACAGAAACTACAGTTTTTAGCATCTATTTGACAGTTGCTATCTTATATGTTGGCAATTTATATCAGTGGGCATATAATTTGGGATATTTGCGCGTATGCAGGCTGACTGTGGGTTCATTCTTTCTGACAGATCCTACAGTTTTTTTGTTGCAGTATTAAGGATTTCACAGTGGTTATTGGCTGTGTATTTCGGATTTAATTCTGATTGAAAGATGTGTTGCTGGTTAACGGACAGATCATGTCTCTATTGACAGTTTCATATGGTTTTGCTGACAGTAAATTGGTTGAATGACATGATAATATCTATATCTTTATCGTTACAAAAGCATATGTGATTGCTTTTTTGTGTTTATTGTTGTAAAAGAAGACTGGATAGTCTATCTCTTGGTTCCATTTTTTTGGACTTTGGAATTCACCTGGATGTGAATATACTGAATGTAATTTTGATCTCGAAAGATGAATAAAATTACGCTTTTTTTTCTTGGAAAAAAATAAATAAGAGTCAAGCCATTATTGTTGATAATAATGACGATCAATACAATGACAAAAGATGGATCCTACAGTATGCAAAGGAATTCAAGTCAAATAAATCATATATTTTAGATTCATCTTCTACCTTAACTATTCTACCGCGACAGAGAAACCTAAATGTAACACTATATGGCGACTTTGAGTGTGAGAAGCCTCATGAGACGTCACTTCTAGAGATAACTCGTAAGGATAATAAAAGGGAAACATTACATGATGACATCCTAAGTATTGTGGGACACACTATTTCTTAAAAAAAGTACAAACCTAAACACAATCCTGAAAAACTTAAACCAAGAACAAAGATGGCATTAAAATGGTCGATGATGAATATTTCACATCCAATAGACATCTTTCCAGCAATGGAGGACCATAAATATCCTTCATTTTGTAGGCTTGATATGGTCGGTCACAAAATATTCCTCGTATTCATGTACATGGAAAATGGGACAACAATAATAAACATAAAGGAGTACAAATTCAAGTTACAAGTGAAGGGAAATTGACAAACTATCGCGCAAAGACCAAGCACATACCTAATACAAGTTCGAAAACAAAATACATAAAGGAAGTAATGACGTTGTTTCAACACAAAACGAGAATGAAAAGTCGACAACGTTAATCTAAGCTTTGAGGACAAAGCTTTCCTAAGGGGAAGGCGATGTTACAACTATAAAATACTAAATAAATAGGTAACCATTAGTAATAGTAATTACTAATAATAAATAGAGTTTATGAAGAGAAGTGTCTCTTCAATATTTGATGGCCAAGCCATACTTAAAGCGACCATATCCGTTGTAATCAATCATCCATTCATATAATAGTTATTTATTCATTCATATTATGAAGATGGAACATCTTCCTTCTTAACCCGGATACATGATAGTTAATTACGGATACAGTGTAACATTTGTTATGTACTAGATGTCTTCATTCAGTATGGAGACTTGACTCCACTATGTATTGTACATGGTTGTGACCACTTATGAAATATGTCTATTATGCCTATTCATGGCAATTGTACTTATATGTATCTGGGACTGCTATATATACTCCAGATCTATGGCCATATGCCATAGAGTCATTGTATTATGTTGATGAGTGGCTAGTTCTTCCTCCTCGATCTTCACTACTCCACTCCTTGGAATATTGTAATTTATTTCGACCATCATGTACCCCTCTGACCTCACATATTAGGGGGAATTTGTTATAGTGTGATTTGCCACACCTCATGCATCATGCCTTGATGGCCTTCCCTTGTCCCTATGCAGACTCACTATACCCCAATTACTCACTATATTCCTGATGCTTCAGTAAAACCCTTAAATATACATTTTTGAAGACATATGCGGGTCACTAGTTCTACAACTCACGTATATGCATCTTGCACCATAACTGCCTGCGTACATCAGGTTTTGTTCTCAGAAACAAAAAAAATATTTGGAGTTTTCCCCATCAAGTAACGAATACCTTAATCCTTGGCATTCCATATGTCGGGAAACGCTCCAATTCAACCCTATATTTCCCATTGGAGGACTGTTTATTGAGCCATTGTGAAGCATTAGAGGATGAGAAACTTGGAGAGTAAAGAGACTATAACATAATTTTGCCCCATTGTTATATGCTTGAGTCTGCATCCCTTTGTCCTTGTTGATAGAACCGTTTGTGCTCATCTCCCAAGCTTGCCATTGTCTTTGTGAGCTTTCCTTATGATGGAGGATTGAAGTGGTGGAGGCCCTGGTGGACGGACTCGGATTCTCGGTTCCGACGAGGTGCCGACAAAGGTTGCCACATTGTATCTATGTTTTATATTAATAGAAATACCCATTTCTCGTCCAAATTTCATGTGCAATTATGTATATTTGTATCCATGGGTGTAATTGCTTTATACATGTTTAGATGGAATATGCTAGATTGAATGCTAACACTTAATATATTATGCTTGGATATCTATTTTTTGTTGAGGGAAAATTGTAGAGACGAGCTTTTGATCGAGAGCTCAACGATGGTTGTCTTCAAACATCCAGTTAATGTATTGTTCTCATCTCTTAATGGTTAGTTTCTTTGATTTATCTAGAATGCTTGAAAATGAATTTGATTTTTAATGTCACACCGTCTGTTGTGATCCACCCCAAACCATAAGAAAAATTTCTTTATAACAATATAGATTTATTTGCAACATCAACTTAAAAATAACATAATGAAAAATCATATTTTTATCTCTCCATGAGCTCAAACTTAATGAATTTGAAATTTCCAACACAATTTCTAATGTTAACCGAAAAGAAAGTTTACCTATTTAATGAAAAACAAAATTTAAAAAGTGTTCCAACTCACATTGTTTATGTAAATTAAATTACAATTGTATCATTATAATAAAGGTCTTGTAAAAATATGACACCTTCTATATGTACAAAAGGAATCTTCATTATTTTACACTTGTCATCTCATCTCTAAACATCCCCGTTATCCGAAAGATAAACATTTCATAGTATAGTTTAACCATTAATAAACCTAGTTTCTATAATGTCCCCCACTTACTTTCATGTAATCGATACACACGTGAATATATTCTCGCCATGGGTCCCTAAGAGTGTGTGGATAGACATGTGAATATATTCTCACCATGGGTCCCTAAGATTTTGCTCGATACAAGTGACAATGTATGTAGTCCACCTAAGCTCTGAAGCTCGAAGTTTAAGGATCTAACTTTGTTATATTCTCACAGATATTATGCTCATTGTCATTGTGACATGTGTTAAATAAGTGGTTTGGGTTTGGAAGTTCATATATATTATTTATTGTGAGAGAAATATGTATATATATATCATTAAAGTGAATATATATATTTTATTTGATTAAAATATATTTTTATTTTATTTTATAATTTTTTTTCAATTTTAGAATAGTTTTTATATGGTTTAGAACATGATATATAGTTTAAGGAAGAAACACAATATTTTTTCGGTGGGTGACTTCAATGCTTAAACTTCGAGTAATTAAGCTATTTTTTAAAGTAATTATTCCAATCCTAATCTTCTTTGGTTAGATGAAGACCTTGACTTAGATAATGGGTATAAAAAAAGTTCGAAGATCTAGGTATAATTTTATTTGGTTTTGAGCTGTTATAATTTTGTATTGCTCAAGATCTTATCATTTGCAACAATTTGACAAATTGTCCAAATTTTAGCTGGATTACATGTATCCATGGGCTTGGCAATAGTGTGGTAGATTATGTTATATATGATATCTCTTTATACAACAAATTAATATATTTCGACATCTTCAATGACCATGAGCCTGATTTTGATCATAGGCCTTTAATTATAACTCTTAATATTGCCATGCATAACGATCCCAAAGAGGAAAATGATCTTTGTCAAAAGCATCTGGTCTTTGATAAAAATAAAGTTGACATTTTTCTCCATGACTTAAACAATGGTCTGTTTCCTTCATCTAGTATGGAGAATTTAGAAAATGTATAGCATAATTTTACTACTACCCTCTTGTCGTCCATTAACAAGTTCTCTATTGAAGTATTGGCTAAAAAGAGAGATAGTATAACCAACCCTTGGTATGATCAAGAGTGTAAAGATGCAAAAAAATAAATTAAGCAAGCGACTGCAGAATCAACAAAAATGGAAAAGATAAATAACTACAAAGCGCTAATTAAAAGAAAAAAATGGACTATCTAAGTAAAAGGCAGGAAAACCTCTAACACCTCTCTAAGATGGATCCTAAGAAATTTTGGAGGCAAATTCTAATTTGCAAAACAAAAGAAGATAATAAGATACCTTTAAAATATTGGAACTCTTATCTTAAAAATCTTTACAAATCCCCGAATATCAGAGTTAACATTCAAACACTTCTTACAATGAAATAAGTTTTCTCACTAGAAGACATATTTTTGGGTTAAGTGCTTAGCAAATGGAAAATCCAAAGACATTGAAGGCTACCAAGCAAAAATATTAAAAATTGGGGGGCGTGTCCTCATCCCGCACATCCACAAACTCTTTAAGCTTGTAGTTAGGCAATGATTCTCTACACCTTGAACTCAAAGCCTCATCATTCCTATTTTCAAAAGTGGCGATAAAAAAAACCCATCTAATTATTGGACCATTATGATTAGCCCTCTCTTAGCTATGTTATATGATATTATCTTAGAAAAAAATGTCAACGAATGGTTGGAAATGGAAGGTAAGCAACATAAATGCCAGGTAGGTTTCAAAAGACATAATTCAACCACATACCACCTCATTATGTTTAGGATCATTGCAGAGGAATGTTGTAATAATAAGTCTAGCCTATTTTGTTGCTTTGTGGATTTTAGAAAATATTTTGATACGGTGCCTCAAAATAACCTATGGAATAGGCTAGAGGAGCTTAAGGTTCCTTTTGAGTTCCACAATGTTATACGAAAGGTCATTTCCAAGTTTAAGAATAATGAGGGGTGGCCAACAATTATAAACTGTAATATTGGAGTTAAGTAAGGATGCCCCCTCTCCCTTACCCTTTTTGGCATTTACATTAATAAACTAGAAATGTGGTTAGAAGAGGTAGGTTGCGCTGGCACGGTCTTGACTATGATAGTTATTATCCTCCTTCTTTATGTTGATGATATTGTTCTTATGGTAAGGTGTCCCTCTAATCTCAGTAAGTAGTTAAGAATTCTGAAAGATTTATGCTCTAAGATGAGTATGTCTGTTAACATTGACAAGACAAGTTATGATTATAAAATATAAGAAAGACACCTATGCAAATTTTATTTACGATAATAGAAAATTGGAGGAAGTGACTACTTACCAGTATCTCAGAATCAATATTCATCACAACCTCAATTGGAACTATAGCATTGAGAAAATGATTAACGGAGGGTGGAAAGCTTATTTTGTTCTCGAATATAATTGTAAATTATCCAACCTAGTCATGTGGGATAAAAAGATGTTCCTCTTTGAAACTCGGTCCATCCCCGTTATATTGTACAGTTGTGAAGTATGGGTGTGCAACCTTTGTAGATAATATTGAAGGAATATTGAGCAAATTTAGAAGTGCTTTATAACTTATAATTTCAAAATTAAAAGCAATACACCTTATCCTATTCTCTTCATAGAAGTGGGTCTTCCCCCCATCGAGAGCATGGCTATGACTAGGATCCTGATGTACAAGCACAAGATAAATAACATTGGAAACAAGAGACTTTCTAAAATTGCTTTAAACTCAAGTCGAAACCAACTACACCTCAATCAGAGTTGGTGTAAAGATACCATTGATTGGTTAAACCATTGGGGCATTGATGAAAATAATACTTTGTAGAATATCGATAATGTCAAAAATATTATCACTTTTAAGTTTAAAGAGAAACTGTGATGCGAGGAAAATTTGGTGGTTAAGAGAAAATTAATATACTATAAGGAGGTCATTAACCGTAATTTGGAAGATCAGAAGTATCTCTCGGTAGTAACTAATTCAAGGAAGAAAATTAATATAGCCAAGATTAGAACGAACTCTCATGAACTCCATAGCGAAATTGGGCATTTGTCTATTCTTAAAACTCCATGGGTGGAAAGGGTTTGCCATCTTTGTGAGTCTTTGAGCGTTGAGGATGGAAATCACTTTCTCGTAGAGTGCCCTCTTTACACTCACATTAGATCTAAGTTTCATAGTATTTGCTACAATACAAATCTTTCTAACTTTCTAACTCGTCAAAACTATAATGAGCTTGGAAAGCTTCTTGCCAAGCTATTTGAGCACAAGAACATAATTTTAAAGCAAACCAAGTTATACCCTTCTTAAAGTCTCAGTAAAAGTTAATCATCATCATCATTATCACTATCAATAATAATATTCTTTAATTAATTTATTTTAATAAAAAAATTAATATTTATTTTAATAAAAAAATTAATATTTATTTTAATATAAATATTTTAATATTTTAATTTTAATTAAATATCAACATTGTAAAATAAAAATAATTAAAAACAAATTCCATTTATTACAAAATTAAGAAGGGTAAGATCCTATTTTACTTTGTAGAGTTATGATATATTTTTGAAGAGGTGTGATATATTTTTAAGATGACATGTTAAAATAAATTATTATTTTTATTTGAAGATATAATAATATAAATATTTTTCGAGGTACATTGAGGAGATTGATGAGTAGGTCAAAGGCGGTGAATGGGGATGGCACCAGGCCGGAGGCGGAGAGTGTTTGCGTGAAGCCATGATGACATAGTCCTGTCAGAATAAGCCGTACAGGCCTCTAGCTATGGCTGGGGGCTTGGAAGAACAACTGTTTTTTCTTTTTGTGTAGGTTCTTTGATTGTGAAGCCGTCTTGAGAGCTGGAGGCGGTTTTTTTAGGGTTTACATTACAGCTGGAAGTTTTTTGTGGGGTTTGGTGACTGTCACGGTTACCTTTCTTTGCAGTAATGGAGGACTTTGAGGCTGTGGATTACTCTAGTGATACGTTGGAAAGCACTGACATATGGGGAGTGCCAGGTGGAGGATTTCTGGAGAAGGAGGTGGACATCCCAAGGCTGGGACCGGATGCACTTGCTTTGGCTAAATCAGGGCCGTTGGTTCTGGAGGCTGTTACCTCTCCCTCGGATTTCATTGTCTCGCCGGGGGGTCAGTTTTCTGAAGGTTTTCAGGGGAACATTTCACTGCCAAATGATTTACTGGATAGCCCATGCCGGCGGATGACTGGTAATTGTTCCATTAATTTAGGGTTTTCGTTACCTGGATTTTCGGAAGGGTTTGAACCTGTGGAGGCTCTTGCTCAGGCGTTTATTGATGAGGGGGAGGGAAGATTTCTGCAGGGCGGTGGGGTTGGAGGTTCCTCTCCAGTGGTCGATAGGAGGTTTCCTTTGGGTGTAGCGAAGCAGCGTGGTTTCGGCTCCCCTCGAGGGGTCTACACGGCCGAAGGTCGAGGGCTTTTGGAGGGTTTGGCCGGCCATAAAGATGTGGTTGATGGTTCGCCAAAACGTCGTAGAAAGAACTGGATTAAAACCAAAAAGCTTCGTAATTATGCTGTGGGGGAAGACCTAGCTTGGGATGGTGTATTGCAGATGGCGAATTGCACACTGGTGGGGCGAGCTATGGGGCGGCAATTTGCAAAAAATACTGTGCAGGAATGGGCCAGGTTTTCTTGGGGGGAACAGTTTGGATACACCCCGAAGGTGGTGATGCTGAATCGTGGATGGTTTGCGGTTAAACTGTCAAAGGAGGAGGATCTCAACTGGATCCAAAGCAAGAGTTGGCACATTAATCATTCTCCTGTTCTCTTGAAAAAATGGAACCCTTTATTTGATGCAAGCAAAGAAAAGGTGGACGAAGTTCCGATTTGGGTAAGAATGCCTTCTCTTCCTCTACATTTCTGGGACTTGTACCATTTCAGGAGGATTGGAGATATCTTGGGTACTTTTCTGGAGGCAGACTTATCTTTTTTGGAAACCCAGGAGCAGAAGGTTGCCCGTATTTTGGTGAACATTAACCTTAGGGAAGGTCTCGCAGAATCTATCAATCTGGATTGGGGACCGGTGATCATTCCACAAATCCTAGATTACGAAAACGTCCCCTTCCGTTGCCGGCGTTGTCACGCATATGGTCATCCGGCATCTGATTGTACTTTACCAAAGCTCCATTTTGGTGTTAGAAAGAAAGGACATGTGACTTCAACTGAGGGGTAGCCTGAGAAGATTGCTGAGCCTCCTGGTTTTGCACACATTCATGTTGAAGAACCTGCCTGCGATCCGGTACGCGAAGAACCTATCATTTCTAGCCCAGCTAGTGCCGAAGATCATCCTGTTTCGAATGCTCAGGTTCAAGATATGGTATTGGTCAACTCTCCCACGGTTCCTTCTTGCCCGAGTATTTCTACTCCTCCTTTGTTTCCTCATGTTAATTTGTTCCTGAATCATGTCTCTTACTTAGGCTGTGACTGGATTGAGGGTATGAGGAATCTGTCTTTTTCGGGTCGGGTGGGCTATTCCTTTCCTCCTTTTGTGCCCACTTCTACACCTCCTCCTGTGCCCTCTCCTTTCAT
>LPNX010741921.1:33131-158952 GCA_001517045.1 Pseudotsuga menziesii | reverse complement strand
AGATTTGAATCTTACTCTTGCCGGCATGTATACAGGGAAAATAACCAGGAAGCGGACAAAGCTTCCAAGGAAGGGATCGGGCTGGCTGCGGGTTCTTGGACAGTGAAAGAGATTAAAGATGGCAGACTGCAGGGTTTCTATCACAGACCCTTTGTAGAAGACTGATATTAACATTTTACTTATGTACTTTTTTGTTATAGATGGATATTTCCACAGAACTAAAAACTTTTTTACAGCATTATATTGATGTATATCTTGAACCTTATGAAAGGAGGACAGAAAACGCTATGGGCATCTGAATATGTCCCTATCTTACTAGTTTATTGGCTGGAGGTTGTTATAATCTCATGACAATTTTTTGGTTATGCATATGGTATTCACATGGTGAATCTACAGAATGTAATTTTGATCTCGCAAGATGAATGAAATTACGCTTTTTTTCCTGGGAAAAAAAAAAATTACAAAATTAACTTTACATCAAAATAAAACATTAAAAAAACCATTACCAGACTTCAAATTATATCTTTTTTAATGTGTCTACAACCACACTAAATAAAAACTACTTTATAATCTAAAATTTAAATGTGTAAGTAATTTTTTTTAGCGTTTTGAAAAAGTTTTTTTAAATTACTTAGTTTATACCAGAGTTTTTTATTATTCATGAACACATTTCTTTAATTTAAATATTAAATTATATTGTTTCATATTATAATGAGGATGATGATGATTAACATCCATTTAAACTAATTTTGGTATGTTAGACCTTAAAAAAGTAAAGTAAGAAATCACATTTGCTTTAAAGTTTTATTTTTGCCTTCAAAAAGCTTGGAAAGGATCATTCCTAAATTAATACAATCTTAATGAGATAAAAGGTTGTATGGGTTTGGATTGTAACAAAAACTTTGAAATTGAGATTTGATGTGTGTGTACACAGAGAAATATAAGAGGAAGTGTTTTTCATCCTCAACCCTCATAGTCTCACAGAGATGCCATATCCTTTCAACCCACGGATTTTAGGAAATATCCAACACTCTATTTTACTATGTAGGTCATATTAGGGTTCTTATTTTAGCTGAGTGGATCTTCTTCTTTACACTATTTAAAATACATAGATAATTTTGATCTTAAAGATTAGGGTTAATGAATTCCTTGAAATATCCTAAAGTTTTTTATCCTTCAATTTTTCATCACACCACGTTTCTTTGAACTTCAAAGTAATAATATTTCTATTATTATCTATATTTTTCAAAGTGACATTTTCGTCAACTCCCACATCTTTAACTAAGGTATGGCATCTTTATGCGATGCTAACCTCACTTAATTTTAAGTGATTTTGACTCAAATTTAAAGCTTGTTTTAGAAGCCTTTAGTCTCCCAAATTCTTTAATTTTTTTTATACATCATATCTAAACATTTAATTATACAATATCAATTTAACATTTAGATATAATGATAGTATAATTAATCTAAATAATGATAGTATAATTATATTTTATTATTGTAAAATATAATATTTTATTAACATTATCAATTAATTTAAAAAAAATTAGTGTAAAGCAATAATAATTGTATTGAATTGATAATAAACGTTGTAGCTTTATTTATGACTTGGGTGTTAATAGCCTTGAATACCCGAGGAAGAAATCTATAAAATCCAAGATTACTTTTGAAATCAAGTTTTGCTCCCATCTTAATGGTTCTTGAGATGGGATAGGCTTGCTTTTCTATTTCTTTCTTATACATTTTCTTTCTCTTTCCATACATTTATTTTCACTTTTCAATTTCTTATAAAGAGGTAAAGAGGTTGCATAAGAGTAGATATAAATAATATTTTTCAAGATTTTTTGGACAGTCTTTTTTCTTGATTCATTTGATATATTTTTCTAAGATTTTGGTAACCAAATATGCTTTTTAAGTGTTGGATGATTTCTCCATGAGGCCAGGATCCATAAGATGGAAGCTAAATGAGGTTGGGAAAAGCGTTCACATTTCATAAGAATTCACATCGAGAATTTCATGGCCCTTTTTTCTTTGTTCTATATCATATATATTCAATCCCCTTCCTTGCATATTCACTTTGGAGAGAGGGTCTCCACCACAAAGGCTACTAAAGAGATTATTGAACAATATTTGGTAGGTTATTCACTAGCATTGATATTCCCTTCTTTGAAGTTTTGTTTCCATATTTTAAAATTTGATGAGCCTCACAAGGACATGAGGAATTATCCAATTAAGATGCATCACCTTGATCTTCTACAACACTTGGACCCTATTGGGAACCTCCCACACATGTCACACTTTCCTTCTTCTTTTGACTATTTGAATTCCATCCAATGTTGCATAATTATCCTTCACTTTACATGTCCTTTCTTCTCTGTGAGATTATTCTAATATTTGACTGGAGCCTCTTTTAGATTCTTCTTGGACTGTTATCGCAAGATGACTTGTTTCCTAGCATAATCCATATCAAAAGACAATGTTCTCATACTCTGATTTATGATTCCTTTGATTTTTTTCCCATTACAGGATGGTTATATATGGAATCCTCTTGCTCAAATCCATCTCTACAAAAATTCAAATGAAGGATAAGATAACTTCCTCATATTTACTATCATCATAGTTGAAACCTAAGCACTTGTGTTTATTTATTTATTTTCAAAATGGCCTCTTTCAAAAAAAATGCATAGTTAGCTTTGGGAGTCTCACTTAAAAATGGTTGTGGAGATTTTCATGGTTCTTGGTTTGAATTGTAAGATCCATGGAACTAGGAAGAACCTTGACTCTTCCCTGAAATTGGGGTTGTCTTTTTAATATCTTTTGTTTCTCCTCTTCTTCTAAAAAGAAGAAGAAGAAATGAAGAGACAGACTAATGTTTTCTTCATTCAGGATTTGATGTTTATAACTGGGGTGAGTGATAAAATCTAGAGATGGTTTCTCTGTTGACCCTCTCCCAACCCTATGCACAAATGTACCTCAATATTCTCCTTATTGCATTCTCCCTCACTTCTAACAAGACCAATTACCTTAACACTTCTTAGTACGAGCTTTCATGATCACCAATTGTCTTCTTAAAACCTTGATGTACCTAGCATATTTTAGCTCCCAAAATTTTCTCCATTTCTCCCATCTCCTCATTGCCATAGCCACACCATCTTGATTATCATCACAATTCTACACGCACCTATGAATCAACATCTTCATGTTTGATTGCTCACAGAGGGCACAACGATTATGATGACCATGCATATTTTTCATCTTGACCTTTAGAAGTTATTCCAAATTGATCATGTAGTAGATTACTTAGACGTCATGAATAATAAACAGATCCAAACCTTGCACACCAAACAAGATATAAAAAATAGCTTAAATTGGAGGGCCTACGATGAATCTCTCATAGAGAATCACCAATTAGACTATCAAAATGAGTGTCTCCAACTACTAAATTCTGCACAAAGCCAAGTGATACCAACATAAGACTTCCTTGACATTTCCTTTCAAAGAGACCTTGAATGGATAGAAAGAAGACATAATACAAACAAATTCCTACAACCCAAAAGGATATAGAGTCCAGTAACCCCCAAAGTTCCACTAGTTAGAGACCACCAAACAAAACAATCTAAAGTTCACAAAAAGTCCTTGAAGTAGCCTTGGTAAAAAAACCTATATGGCAGAGAGATGAGGTATTTGAATGGGCCATCAACTTACACACAATTCCCTGTCTCATCGCAACATAATTCATAATGAATGATCATCACAACAAAGGATAAGAGGCATGAATAAAGATGTTATTACTAAATTGATATTGCATGCAAATTTGGGAGTGACACATGTGACTTCATGTAATACATGGTAGGCTTATACTTAGCGTAGCTGGGTTGGATCCATTAAACCTTCTTTTGTCTTAAACATTCCAAAGTGAATTTTACATCTTTTCTTTTCCTTTTTATGTACTATAGAGTTCAATCCTTGAAGGACATGAAAAATCTCTATCACTTCAAAGTTATCTTTTTTATTTTGAACTCGAGATATGAGTTTTTGAGTTGGGTATCATGTAGTAGGGAGTTAGCAATAATACATATAATGATAAACATGGAATACCTACACACTATTATCTTATGAATTCCCAATTGTTGATCTATTTATAGTCCTCTACACAATACTACTTATTTAAGTTGGTCATTGGTTGTCTTGCCTAAACCCCAAGCATAGGAAGTTATTGTATTTCCATCGAGGTCTAGGATGACCCATTCCCCCTAGGATGCACTTGTTGTCCTTGAAAATCCCATTATTCTTATTCAATAAATGTATAGATAAATTTTCAATTATGTGTGTGTGTGTGTGTGTTGTACACACATACACATTAAAAAAGAAGCTATGATCACATCGAACAACCTTGTAATACAAAATTTATGGAGTTTTGATCGAAGCCTAGAAATAAAACTATTGAATTGGTCCAACAATATACTATAACCTATCCTATTTTAGTTATATTTCTACATATATGGCATGTGTAATTCCTTACAAATTAATGCCTAAGAAACAAAACACTACGAAACATGTCTAACTTGCAGTTTTTTTGGTAAGAAAACAAGCACTTAGAGGTAGTTTTTACTCGCTCTTTGAAATCTCATATCTACTTAACATGTGCCTTTTTCAACGTCTAACTACCCCCAAAGGAGAGCTTCATTCACAACAAATGATAGGCTTGATGGAGCCCTGCCCATAATATCCTTGACCTCTTCTTTGACCCTAACAAAAAAAAGTGGAGGGTTCTCTAGTAGCCATGGGAATTGAAAGAGGATTTACAATAATGACTTGAGGGATGAAAAAATGCCTCTATCAAACATAGTTAGAAAAAACTATAACTTTACTTCTAACTCTAAATTATTTTGTTGCTATGAGTGCATAAATTCCATCACCTCTACCTCAAACTCTTGGAGAGCCATTAGTTGGGTGGCAGTTTGCACCATGCTTTTCCCCTCTCCTTATTCTCCATTTTCTACCTCTCATGTCAAACTTCTTCCGATATGCATAAATGCTCTACTACTTTGTCAAACAAAGATAACAAAAACCACAACTTTCCTTCCATCTCTAAATTATTTTGTCCTTGTGACTACATAAATGCCATCAACTCCACCTCAAAATCATAGAGAGCCATCAATTGGTTGGTAGTTTGGATTATTCTTTCGTTCCTCTCCCTATTTTCATTTTGTTATCTCATTCCAAATGTCTTCCCGCCCATTCCATTTCATACACCATCGAACTTTATACCTCTAACAACTATTTTTCACAATGCGATTGTCCCTTATTTCATCATTTCCATTTCATGTGCAAATTGTTAGAATTAGAGGTTTGAGCAAATTTATAGCAATTAAAGCATTTTCTTGCCCTTTATGGCTTTGGGTTTGTCCTCTTAACACAACATAACTATACGATCCAAACAAGAATTGAATAATAAGCACAACAAAACTCACCATTGAAACCTGGGATGAAATCCCACACCTGGAAAGAAATAAGATGTTTGTACACCTCATCATATGTCATGCATTGTCGAAGAGTTAACAATGAAGATTGTGGGGTTGAATTCCCCTACCATTTCAACTTGTATACACTTGCACCTATTCAAAAGGAATGAATTTCAATTGATTAATGCCATGGGATGGCTTTGTATGATCTACCCCTTTTAGGGACTAATAAATCTTTGTCTGTGTAGACACCAACATTGGCTTGGTTATCCACATTTTTATTTTGAGATTTTAAAAACGAGTAAAAGAATTTTAATTTAATGAAATATTTACCCATATCCAATAATCTTCCAATGAGATAAGCCAAACCAATATTTCAAGATACAATCCATGTAAACATGCTCTAATAACAATGGAGGAATCCTCCACTACCATCATTAATACTCTCTTCTTTGAAAATAAGGAGACTTGAAAAAATACAATAACTTCTTCTACTCAATTGTTGGGTAATATTCCCAATCTAAAAAACTATGCATCCTCTTATCCTTTAAGATCATATATAATCCCCTTTGATCCACATAAATATTGTGCTTATAATAAACAATCCATATTTATTCTTATGTCGTAATCCCATGAATATTTGATCACTCCTTTGATCAAATGTATCTATATTTATATTTTGGATAACTTGTTAATATACAATTAATATTAAATATTAACTTTTTAGATTAAATGGCTCTTGCTTATTTGTGATATTTTCCAATAAAGTTCTTATGCACAACAATCTTAAATTTGCATTGAAATATTATTTTGAAAATAAAGGGGTCACTGTCAGTTTTGAAAAATTGCATGTCAATCACATTTAGTTATTTGACTGTGTTCAACTAGAACTCATTATGAAACCTTTATACCTTTACAAAGTAGGTGAGCTGATTTTTATTTAACTTTAACTGGAAACTCATTCAAAAATTAATTAACCTCCACTACGAAATATATACTACCACTCTCCAAATCACCTTATTGTGCTTATCTAAATTTACAACCACTTTCCAAATTACGTTTCTCCTAAAATGCTATGATGGAATGAATAATTAATTTCCATTCATTACTCGAGGTAAGTCCAACATATAAAAAAAATCACACATTAATTAATTAATTTATTTTTTAAATATTAATTGTGATCTCCATTCATTTAAAACTCATTTGAAATAAAAAAAAAACAGTCAAAAAAGAATTTTTAAATATAAATCAATTGATCATAAATAATTTTATTGGAATCTTTTATATTTTGTTGTTGTTAGGTTTTGTAAACTTTCTATTCTACTTCTTTTTTCTTTTTTTCTTATGTTACTCTACTTTCTATCCTCTTCTTTTCCTTTATTTTTTCCATATATATAAAAGGTGAAACATTTTCTACTTCTTCCTAAAACATTTTATACTAATTTTAAAAACCATAATTGCAAGTGACCCATTTTAACCTACCAAAATTAATATTCATTAAAGATGTTTTGGGAGTTGACACAACCACCATTAACTTTGTTAGAAGATGTTCATGTGGACAAACTATAATGGGGCCAACAAAAATTGAGAATATAATTAGAAAAAAGGTTAAATGAATGGTAAAATGTTGGATGTGGAAACATGATTTAATGATTAGGTAGCTTGCAAAGAAATACAAGATTGTTGTCACCCTAAAGTCTCTAAAGATCTACAAAGATGAGAGACATCATATTTAGAATGCAGATAAAAAAACCCAAATCTTCACTATGTGCTAGCTATCAAAAGACATTCTTACAAAATATTGATATGAATACCATTATTATTACTTAATCTTTGTTATATATTGGTTATAATAGTAATGTTGCAATAAATTTATTCGTATATCTTTTTAAATAATCTAATTATGTTATTGTAATAATATTATCAACCATTATTATAAACAATGACATAAATAATAATTAAAAACCAAATTTAAATAATTCAATTATATTGCTACATAATAGCTTAAACTATTATTACAAACAATAACATAAATAATAAATAATAACTAAAAACCAAACTTAAATAATTCAATTATGTTGCAGTAATATCATCCCATTATTATAGACAATGATATAAATAGCAACTAAAAGCCAAACTTAAAAATGGGTCACATCAAATCTTTTCAATGGTCTTCTACAATATGTTACTACTATATTGCCCCACTAATATTTTCCACCATGGGTCCCTAAGATTACTGGAAACACAACATGTGAGTGATAATGAAGTGAAAATTTCATGGGCTCCATCTCATCTCCAAAACACAATGCTTATGATCTAACTTTGTTAGTCTCACATAGTCTTATTCTAGTCACATTGTCATTATGACATTTAAACCAAGAGCATGTGTACTATAAAGTTGTGTCCACATCCTAACAACATGGATACGTTGGCTTAAAGCGATGGTACATGGAATCAATTAACTTTCCATGATATACCATGCCTTTCCACGTTCAATGTTCGAAGGTGTTTTTCCATATAGGCTTTATACATAAAGAATATGTTATTAAATTATGAACACTTTTAGGTTTAAATTATGCAACGTCTTAAAGGTTAGCATAATTGGTAAGATGTATGTACACTTTTTTGGTTCGCGAATTTGAGTCTTAAGTCTTTTGAGTTAAGTTTTCTGTTAGAATGGTCGACGACTAATCACCTCTACCATCTACAAATGTGAAAAAGTATTGCTGAGTTTTCCATACATATTTCGATGGAAAAAAACTAAACAAAACAATAAAATAAATCCCTCATCCTTCAAATAAAATAATAATAAATTTCAAATATAATGATAAACTTTCTCTAAAATAAATTTAATAAGTCAATCCTAGGTCAAGGCTAGCCACTCAAACCAATAAAAAAAACATACAAAGAGTAATCACCGAAACTTCGAGAAATGTTTTATCACTTTAATGTCTTACAACCAACACTATGGTGAGTCCCCCACTTATATTCTCACCATGGGTCCATTGATTTGAAAATGGTATTTATGGGTTTTATTAGAGAATCTTTTAGATTCTCCCATAAATTTATAATACGCTAGTGTTAATGGAACATTTGTGTACCACCATCTCGGTACACAACACACTACATGAGTGGGACAAATTTATATTACGGCGTAGGGGATTGTATGGGATGATAAACCTAGTTTTTATATGAATTATTATGGATGTTTTTAGTAAGTCATTAAAAACCCTAATTAAAAATATAAAAAAATATTATATAAATAGAAATTAAGAGAGAATTTTGTATTTTTTTAAAATTATATAAGAAATTTTAGAGGTAAACTCTAACTCATAAAATTAAAGAAATAAATATGATTTTATTGAGGGAATTGAATTCATACCTTAATTTTTTTATGAATCTTTCAATGTCATGGACAACATGCAAACCCTTTCTACAAAGGAATAAGTTTTTTCTTTATAAAATATAGAGTTTGGAGTTAAGCATATCAGAAAAGAGAAAATGTAACGTACCCAATTAGGACACTAACTCACACCTACATATTCCACATGCCACAGAGATCATGGGATGCTAGCGCATACTTGTGCTAATAAATTTAATAAAAAGATATGGAAGGCATTTCCATCTCTCCACTTGGAAAATAGCCACATCCATTGAGAAAACATGCTAATATAAAAATAAAAATAAAAATTGATAAACAAATCATGCAGACGCTTGCCTTCAATCTAGCAACTATATCTCAAAATATTCATAAATGTATTATACAACCAAACATTCAGGTTTTAGGATTAACAATAAATGTAAGGTCCACAAATCTAAGTTTAACTTCCACATAAAACCTTGATAAGGCTTCTCATCACAAAATTCAACAAGATTTCTTGCAAGTAAAGGAAATAACAAATAAATCTGATCTTAGCAACACTTTGTTGGATAGAGGATGGTTCTAGAAATGAACAATTCATAACACTTAGATAATTTGCAAACAAATCCACTGTATTTCCCGTTGGAAAGCATGCACTCACAATGCATAACTCCATTTGGGAATTATTCACATATAGCGAATTACTATTAATATTGACAATGCCATCCATGCATAAAGATGTTTATGAATTCTTATACACAATTCAAGCATAAATAATTACTTATCAACAACCACTACGGAGCTCGAAAACACTCTAAGAAATTCATACATGGAGCTCAATTACGCCTAGTTCACCTTAGACAACATAGGCGGTGTTACTACATGCCTCTGACCTTTAATAAATCTTCCATAAACTATTCAAATACCATTACATTCATACTAGAATGCAAATATGACACACATGACAACTGAACCATAACATGTTCCAAACATTTAACACATAACTGTCAGAATATGATACATTCCAATTCTCCTTTATGTATATTCAAGAAACCCATCACATGCATATAAATTTCAGATAAAACATGTAGATTGCATCTACACACACCCATGCACAATTTATAACCCAATTCCATGACAATTCCATTAGTTTATTAACTATATAGTTAATATAACTCATTCTGATACATAACATAGTACTGATATGGATGAATTCTATGCAACTAAAATTCAAATCCTTCATGATTTATTCCCCTCATTAAATTAAACACAACATTAAATCATACTAAAAAATTAAATGAATGATGTTGAATTCATTATAAATAAACATCAGTTGTATATTCAAAATGAGAACAATTCAAAAACCATTCATAAATTATTCATTCATTCCAATTTCATTTAAATTCCTGTAAATAATAAATAAGTTGATACAGAGCATCAATTACTTATCTATATAAATGGCAACTTGGGCAACTGGCTGTGTGTGAGGCACGCTCCACCCTACCATAGGGTGCCTTGCTCATAAATCTCTCAACAAGGTGTCGCCCCCAAGTTGAGACTATGAATCCACTAGTAGAACACTCAAGGTTGATGCAAAAATGAATTAGACAGGTGTACAAAGTAATTCCTCACCAATATATCTTTATAGCTTAGCACTTACCTAATTTCACGCCAATAACATGGTTCAGTATTTAAGTTCCAAGAACTTGGTTTCTACCAGTTCCACATAGAGCAGTGTAACCCTTCCCTCGGTATTTAATCTAGTAGTAAAACAATGAAATACCGTACACTAGGCCACCACTCTCAAACTATGCTCAATGATTATTTCTAAAGCAAATCAATGGAAAGGCATCCACTACCAAACTATGCCCAGAATTATTCCCAAACTAAAGTGCATAGTCCCTTCCTCAATGTTTATTCCAGAGCAAAACAATGGAAAGGCATCCACTATCAAACTATGCCCGGAATTATATCAGAGAAAGGTTTATACACAGTTTGTAAATTCACTTACAACAAATCATGGTTCAATTTGACAGTTAACCCCGAACAATTCTACGGGGCCGAATCCTAGTACAAAACCCACACCCAACTAAGAAAGGAGATTAACCGATAAAATATAAGCAATTGATTTCCCATATGCATTTGTGAGCGAGAGAGTTAGAGGTCGCGAGGAAGTTCACGTGTTTCAGATTTCATGGGTTTGAGAGTCCCCCCTCCTTCACTTCTTCCTTCATGTGTGTTTACTAATTGGTTGCATGACCAACTTCACCCACAAGTGGTATCCCAAAAACATATGTCCCTCAACATAAGCCACTAATCTATCGTTAACATTTTGGGATTAATCATAAGGTTCAAAATATCAAAGGTATAAAATATTAAAGTATGGTCAAAGCACTTTTCAGGCTTACGATTAAAACTAGGGTCATGTTATAACCCCCTTAGGCTATTGACAACCCCCCTTTCTTTCTCACTGGTGAATTCATAGTCCCCTATACTTTTAGCGTTTTCCTTAGCCACAACCAATTGTGTTTGTATATTAATATTTCAAAATACAATCTATTGAGCATTTTTAGATATTTCATCATCAAACTTTACATCATTAAATCAAGGATCAAAACTGGTGTGTGACATAAAGCTAAGGACATCGAAGGCTACCAAGTAGAATTATTAAAATATGGGGGGCCTATACTCATCCCTCACATCCATAGACTCTTCAATTTAGCAATCAAACATGGTTTCCCTAAACCCTAGACTCAAAGCCTTATTGTCCATTTTTGAAACTATAAAGATAAAACAATCCCTCTTATTATAGGACCATTATGATTAGACCTCTTTTAGCCAAATTATATGGAATTGTTCTCGAAAAGAATATCAACATATGTCTAGAGAGCGGCATAAAATGAGCTAAAGGATATGCCAAATTTAGGAGCTATAATCGATGGTGGACAACGTTGTTACGCTTAGGATAATTGTGGAGGAGTGTCATAATGACAACACCAATCTTTTATGTTTCTTTGTCAACTTTAGAAAAAAAAATTGACACAATGTCGAGAATTAACCTTTGGGATACATTAGAAGAGCTTAAAGTTCCTTTTAAGTTGAGAACTATTATGATAAGGTTGTATGCAAATGTTATTGCCAAGTTTAGGAACACTAAGGGCTAGTTGGAAGAAATTAATTGTAATATAGGAGTAAAGCAAGGTTGTCTCCTTGGTTTCGTATCCCCTACCATTTTTGGTATATATAACGACAAGTTAAAGTGTTGTTTAGAAGAAGCAAGTTGTGTTCGCGTGACTCTTGTTGGTATATTCATCATCCTTTACTTTACATTGATGATATTGTTCTTATGTCGAGGAGTCCTTGTGATCTCGATAAGAAACAAAAATTTCTCAAGGATTTTTCTCTAGTATGGGTATGACTACTAAAACTAACAAAACAAAGGCTGTGATAATTAAATTCAAAAAGATCACTTAATATAATTTCATGTATGACAACAATAGCTTGACGAAAGTGATTTCATACAAATATCTTGTAATTAATCTTCATCGCATCCTTAGCTAAAACTATAGCATTGAGAAAATGATAAATGGAATGTAGAAAACTTATGATGGGCTTAAAAATAGTTGAAGATTAGTGGACCTTTAGCTTTGGGATAAGAAGAGACTCCTATTTGAGACTCTTGTCACTCTTGTTAACCTACATGGTTGTGAATTTTGGGGTTGCAATATCTCTAGAGAACTGTGAAGAAGGATAAATAAAATCCAAAAGTGCTTTTTAACATATAATCTAAAAATTTAAGGCAATACACCATATCCTACTCATATAAGCGAGTCTCTCATCCATTGAGAGCATGGTTATGACTCGGTGGCTACCGTATAGGAACACAATTAACAAAATGGGATACAAGAGGCTCCTAAGATTGCTTTAAACTCCATCCAAAACCACCTATGACTCAAGCAAGTTTGGCATAAAGATGCCAAGTCTTGGATAAATCATTTGGAAATTGAGGAAGAGGTCACTCTACACAATGATAATATTAAAAATATTATTACATCTACATTTAATAAGAAAATGTGTTGCAAAAAATAATTAGAGGATAAGATTTAAAAAAGATACAACAAGGAGGTGATCAACCATAATCTAGAAGATAAAATTTATCTCTTTGTTTTAGCTACTGTAAAGAAGAAAATATACATTGTTAAAATACAAACAAACACTCATAATACATATTCTTATCAATATTGAGGGAGTGGTTCAAATTTGTTGTCTTGAAACCTTAGCTACAAAAATGATCTATATTGAAAAGTAAGTTATCACTTCAAAACCCTAGTTTTGATTACAAATTTGCTTGCAAGAAAGGTGTATTTTTTAGAAAAGGTTGATAGTTGTAGTATTAAATAATGCATAAAAAGTTTTAAGGAACACAATCAAATCACATAGAGATAATGGCTACACACATATCTAAGGGATGATGTTGTTATATGATGGAAGTCACTTGACACTCAGGATATGTAGAAGCTTCTAGATGAAGAATATGGAAATGTATTTGTAAATAGGTAGTCTAATGCTAAGAAGAAGGATAAAGCGAGTAGTTGGTTTTTATTTTCATTTCAAAACTTTTTACTACAAGTTCATGAATGTCTCTAGTAGGAGAAGGTCATTATTTATATCAACCTTAGTCACATGCATAATTTCATCAATGTTAACTTGGCTAAAATATTGCAAGTCCTCATAAAGCATATTAAAAGCACAAAAGTTGCGGTTGATAATATTCAAAATTTTAAAGATTTGAAGATTACTATGGATAATTCTCTTTTACATTCTTATTTTCATGATATAGATATTGTTCTTGGGTATCCTTGGAGGGACTCAATTGTTATAGTTGACATTAATGTGCAATATAATTTTATGAATCTTTTATACAAGAAAAATAAAATCATAATGTAGTATATTTATCTTACTAAACAAGAAGGTGCAAAATTGGTATAAGAAGTAGTGACTGCCAAGAAAATCATTGCAGTAATGAACAGCCATAGGTTGAATAAGAATAAGTCTACAAAATCACTTGAAGAAAAACCCTAGGATCAAAGGCATACAAATGAACAAAAATATTTTGAGTTGCACCTCAACAAAACATAGGTTGAATAGTTAAAGAAAGAAGAACCAGTGGCTGAGTTATTTGCATATTGTCACTTGCACCACCTTGAGAAACAATATCATCAAGGAAAGGTCATGAGCATCAACAAACTTACTATGGATCGACATGGATCTAGAAATGCACTCAATATATATGTACATGGAGGACTTAAAGCAATGAATGGAGATATCATAGTAACACGACAACATGGAAGCAAAGGAGCAACAAAAATCAAGATTAAATTGGCAAGGAAGGAATTGGACCCCTTGTTGACATTTCACTAGGATGGATGAATGTTTGTGCTTAGTACCAGTTAACTACATTACTTAGCATATCATATTATGTGGCTTCCACTAATCTTTCGATAATGAAACAAGTGAAGGGGGATGGAATGTAATGTCCCCAAGGAGGATAATATGGGGTACCTAGGAATATAATGACTAATGTGTCCACAATGATGTAAATATAATGACTATAGTGTGTCCATAATGATGGTAATATATAGTCCCACTAAGTACTCAAAGAAAAATAATATAATAATGAGGGGTAGTTGGCAAAGACCTTGATAGACACTCACGAGAATGTATATATACACATGAGTATTGTTGTTTTAGATATGTTGTGTATTTTATTATAACATAGATGGCTTGTGGACTGCTTCTTTTCATAGGGGGTATTTGCCATGATGGTGCTACCGTACATTATGGGTCTTTCTCTACATTATTATGTCGATGCATCTTGATTATTCTCAAGCTTAAGGATTTATACCTTTTATCTATCAAGGTTTATAAGTTCTTCTTCAGTTTAGATGGCATAGGAATTTTAATAGTGTCAATATTATGCAAAATGACCCCTTCATATATACCCAAATTATTTAACCAAGCATTAGCATATTTATGGCATTCCCTTTTATGTCGTCGGTGACTTTAACCAGGGTTTGAATTAATCTTAGAAATTGTCTTGTCTTTTATGTTAGTGGTCTTGTGCTTGTACAATGGGGACCTACTCATATCCATACTCTCAATGGGAGAAACACGAGCTTCTGTGAGGAGCATAGTATAAGGAACATTGCTTTTAATTTTAAGATTATATTTTTATAAAACACTTTTGGATTTGCTCGATTTTCACATTTCTGTAAAAATGTTGTAGCTCCGAACTTCACATCCATATATGATAAAAAGAGTGACTGGGAGAATCTTGAAGATAACAAAATTTCCCACAGCCATAAGTGCAGTGATCTATGATTATTTTCAAGACCAAAATAGGATTTCTTCCCAACTCCATTAATCATTTTCTTAATGCTATAGTTTTAGTTAAACTTGTGATGAAGATCAATGCTATCATAACAAGGAAAAAACCTATCATAATTCTTGCTACCCATTAATAGTGGAATTTTGATGAAATCAAGGGATATATTAACAAATTTTGGAGGCATTGGTTGTGAAAGAACAAAAAAATGTTTAAAAGGCAATCCTCGAAATTTAAAAAATGGTCTCTTAATCACTTTGATGTCTCTAAAAGCACACTAAATACATACTAGTTTGTTAAAATTAGTATATAAATAAACATGTTTGTGTGTGTGTGTGCATGCGTGTGTGAGTGTGTGTATACATACATACATATGCATGTGTGTATGTATGTATGTATGTATGCATGCATGATTTCATTTATGTATGAATGATTATGGAAAAGGAAAAACTATTTATAATCTCATCAATTAAAAACAAAATTGCATTAATTAAGTGCTATTAAAGCATTACTTGATGACAATATAGATGAGCGTTTTTGTTTCAGAGACCATATACAAATTCAACTAATGTCCCAAAATAGTTCAAAAAGACTCATGTATTTGTTGGAAATCTAATCCTTGCCATTCTAGTAATCCATGTGAAGAGTAACATGTGAATGGGAAAGATGATGGGAAGAGTGGGAGGCTTGATTGCGTGGGAGGAACACTCTGGGGGTTCTTTGATTGACTCGGGGCATCTGACTTTTACTTAGTGTCATGCCTTTATCTAAAAGTTTGGGTTTTTTGGTTGAAGAAATCAGATGTTTATGTGAAAATAAAGGAAGTAGGTTTACTGTTTAAACATTGCGACCTTAGCATTGAGCGAATTAGTATTTTTGTGAGGCATAATAGGGGAAAATTGATGATTCAAAGGTCAGCTGGATGCTGAATATTTTTTTATTGAACATTGCAACTTATGAATGTATATATTGCACAACTTTTTACTAATATAAAGTTTTTTTTTTCTTCGGTATGAAAAAAAAAGGTCATGAGAAGTCTAAGAGACACCTTGGAAGATGAAACCAAGGGTCATCTCATTGCATACATTATACATTTGATTAATGTGCTTAAGACCTATCCTTTTGTTGTGAAATTATCTATTTTCCATAATGGGCACCTGACAATGGTATCAAAGCTATTATCAGCCGATGGCCTATGTTCAAACCTGCCATATTTTCTAGTATGTCATTGCTCCTTAGTCCTACAGCCTTCGTAGGTGTTTTTCTTTCCTGTTGTTTTGATTGAAAGTATGTCATTGCATCCAGCCTCATTCTGTCCTGGCACTCTGCCCGTACGTTATCCCTGCTTGCCTAATGCCTGTTAGTTGTGCTCATTATCTATCATACTTCCTAGCTATTATTCTGACTACCAGAATTGTTTCCTATGCAGCATATTTGTTACAAGTACAAGATGAGCAACCATTAAACAATCTACAGATGAAATGGCAGTGGGGATGATATTGATATTCATGCTTCTTACCTATGATTGACATATTGGTTATTGTCATAGGAATATTCCATAATATTGTATATGCAATCATGGTAATGCTAGCCAGTGGTGGTATTATTGCAATGATTTCCTATTTATTATTATGCCACATGGTCTCAAGCCTACAAGGATTATCTTTGTTGATAGCTTGGGAGGAAGTGGATTTCATTGGCTAGTATATTGGGAATAATTATGCATTCTTTATGCTTTTTCCACTTGCTTTACAACATATTTATTTTGTATTATGAATGACTTGACTTCAAGCTATGTTAGGAGCAATTTGACACCCTCATGGATTCCAATCAAATAACTGGAATGTGGTGGTGCTGAGGTGGTTGAATGTGCATGTCATTGAGTTGCTTGTGTTATTGTTATGTGTGGAGCTCTGTACGTGAGCCCTTTCTTTACGTCTTTAGATGCATAGAGGAGCAATGTACACCTGCACATGAAGGAGCATAATACATTTGCATGAGGTGTGCAAAATAAACCATTTCTTAGAACAAATCACATATGTGTCCTCCAATAAAACATGCCTTCTCTCTCTTTGATGCGTCCCTCTAGTGGCGCGAGTGGAGTTGAAGAATGTTTTTGCATGGACATTTGACTTATTCTTGTATGGTACTCTTCCATAGCACATACCACGATCTAGATGGATGTATATTGATTGCGTGGAGGTTTGTTGGTGGTATCGACCACGATCAGAGGAGTGGTGTTTGTGGATTTGTTCTTATAAAGAAAAGATATGCCTCCATGACCTCTGTTGAAGGTGACCATTAACCATCCTGTGAAAGAATAATGATTGCTGCCACAAGATTATTTCTTACCGTTGGATCTCAAGATGCTGAGATCCAACGATAAGGAATAAGCTCGTGATAAAAATCATCACCCGACCATAGTCTAGTTAATTTCACCTTTGTTGAAAATGGCACTATCATGTTGTTGTTTTAAGGAAATGACTACCAGATTGTCCCTATCTCAAAATTTGATGCACTCGCACTGAGAGGCTTGTTGTATAATGTAGAGACCCAATCAATATCTGACAACTAGAGTTCAAAGTTAAGTGTGACAATGCAACAATCATATAAGGTGCCCTCTCCAAGAAGAGCTATTACACCAATTGTTGAAGAGCTGAGCATCACAACATATAAGGTGCATTTAAATAATTTTTCTTTGAGGACTTCGATTTGACATATGTGGCTTTATATAAATCTGCAATATTGCTTTCTTCACATTATACCCGGCTAGATTGCCCTCATTTTTCAAGCTTAATGCTTTGAACCTTTGTGAGGCTGCTACAATTGGTTTTCAGGGACTTTACACTATGGGTTGAGATGCTTAGATACACATAGTTAATCTATGAACTTTAGTGGAAAGATTGAAGAAATATAATCATTTTGTTCCTTCTCTTGGTTGCTATTTAATTTTTATTTGCTTGTATAAAAATAATCAAAATAGTCTCACATTGTGCAAGGGAAAACCATATATTTTGAGAGTAATATTTTTTATACTTGTCATCTTGAAGATCCTTGAGGTTGATAGGTGATCAACAAAAATTCCATGCCATTTGTTTTATTTCTATATATTCATTATACATCAATGTATCGTTGATACTCGCCCAATAATAACACATTATAAGAAAGTCTTGTTGTAGTAGATTGCTTTGAAGACTATAGCATGTTGTATTGCAAAGAGTGTTATTCCATAAATCTTGGGGATTGTGAGAAGTAACTCATAGAATAAATATATTGATTTATAAGGCATGTTTGTCTTAGTAATTTTCACATCACAAAGGATTACCTCAGGTAAACCATTCAACTTCATATTATAACTTGAAAACGATTAATTTTGTAAGTTTTACTATATTTTCTGATACTTACAATAGTTCTTTTGTAAGTGTCAAATTGAAATTGAGTTGTATTTGGGTGCACTTTCAGTTGAACCTGGCACCTTTTTCACTCTATGAGTTGAAGAGTGTTTGTAAAAGGGCGAAATTACAAGAATCCCTCAATTTGTTGATTGATTCAAATTTTAATTTGGACCTACCTATACAAGGAGGCCTCACACAGTCCTCATACCATCTCAAACAAAAAAATATTAGAGTTACTAAACACTTTAATACTCATTGATGTAGACGACTCAATCACAAAATAAATAAACTCTCCAAATTGTTATCATTCATTTACAATATTCAAAATCCAAAGAGAATGGTGTGCACTGAAAAATCAACATTCTGAACTAGTGTTTGTTCAATACAACCCTCTCTTTGAATTTGAAGATGATTCCTATCAGCTGCCAATGCCCGAACAAAACACTAAAATAATGTCAAAAGATGTACAACATGTTCAGATTTCTGATGAAAACATTGTGATCGATTTGTCCATATGAAAGATCAATGTTTTGATTTTCATCCTTGTCATCAATGCGAGAAGCACAACCATTCTTCATATAGATGTTCGACATTGAAGAAACTTGCAAGATTGAACAAGTTTTAACACAACTTGCACCAGATAATTTTATTGCTTCTGATCTTGTACTTGACAGGGGGGGAACATCATGGATTGATAGTCATGCTTCAAGTTTCAAAGATTATTAATATGGAAACAAGCAATCGCCACTTTCTTCAAGTGAGTAGGAATAAGCCAGCCTGAGCCACAACCAAATTTAGATGCTAGATTCATAGTTGGAGCTAGTAGATGATCATGGTATTCTATGTTTAGTTTTGAAAATCATAACCACCATAATTTTTTCCACTTCTCATGTTGTTCATGACAGGGGAGAATGATAGACCATCATAAACAAGTGAGTGAGAACAAGGGAGATGGAACAAGTGAGCATGAACCAAGTTAGCGCCATGTTCAACTAAACTACAGAGTTTGTGGTCAACCATAAACCACCCATTTAATAGAAGACTCCATCTTCTTCTAGACATCAGATGGTGGTCCCCAAACCACCATATTTCATAGAAACACTGAACCTTTGTGCTAAGTTCTATAGACAACCTCTGAGAGAGAACCAAAGTTGTCTCTAAGTTCTAGAGTTTGTGGTCGGCCCTAAACCACCCACTTAGTAGAAGACTTCAGATTTGTTGCTTTTGCTATCCCTTTTGGTTTGTGCTCATCCAAAAGCACCTCTTTAGAGAGAACCTATATTTAGCAAAAGATGTTGGCTTCTAATAACTTACTTGGCGAATTCAAATTGTTAAGTTGAAAATGTTCAGCCCTTGGCAGCTGTCCACTTCTAGTTATTAATCTCACTTTTCTTGGACTCATATAGAACCCTTCATATTAAGGGAGGAATGTTGGAAACCTAATCCTTGTGGTTATGGTAATTCATGTGAAGAGTCACATGTGAATGGAAAAATTCATGGGAAGTCCAAGAGACGCCTTTGAGGATGAAACCAAGGGTCATCTCATTGTATATATTATACATTTTATTAATGAGAATATGTGCTTAACGCCTATCCTTATGTCTTTGTGTTTGCAATTACCTATTGGTCCTGATGGGCACCTGATAATATTGATGTCATATGTNGAAATATCATATATATATATATATATATATATATATATGGCCATGGAAAAAAGAATTTTTTTTTTATTTCATTAATTAAAATGAAAATACATTCATTAAGTGATATTAAAGTATTACTTGATGATAATAAAGATAAGATATTCTCCCCTAGAGACCATAAATAAATTCAATTAATATTCCAAAATATCTCAACAATACTTTGGTACTGATGTCCCTTGCCCCCCAACGGAGCTGGGCATAAAATAGTCACACTCCTATGAGAGACGTAGAGATCTTTATCAGGTTGGAGGAAGCAAGAGTAGGCGGGTAAGAAATATTCGATGGGAGAATAATAGGTTGAGGCTTCAAATACTTCAATGCTTAGAGCTAAGGTGTTTGAAACCTTTCCTCAAATTTTCATTATCAAATAAGTTTGCATTTCAAATAGATTTGATCTCTCTCTCTCTCTCTCTCTCTCTCTCTCTACTTGGTTAAATATTATTTAAGCCCAGAACTCTAAAGTATTTTGTCTATAAAGCTTGGACCATTTATCCTAGGGAATGCTTTCGTTCTCCTTTTTGCATGTCCATAGGAAGCTAAAACCAATTTTCCTAATTTGTCCAAGATTCCTTTTGGAATATGAGCAATTGAAAGCCAATAAACATGAATCCCTTCAAGAATAGTTTTGACTAAGGGATCAAAGGTTTTTGGAATAGAGCCCTTTGTCCTAGATTTGAGAAGTGATTCCTTGTAGCATGTGTCGATTCCCTTGGCCAAGCCTTTAAAGGAGATAGAAGGAATTGGGGACTTAGCACCTCCAAACAAAAAAATATGAATAAAGTAGCATCCTTAGTTATAAAAAATTCCGAGAGTAAGGAAGAGGCATCTAACTTCTTATAGTTGGATATCAAACATTACATTGAAACTAGGACCCCCTTTAGAGCTTGCATGTGCTTCATGACATAGACAGTTGAGTGTGAAGGGGTTGCGAGTAGTGAACATGTTCTACCATATGTGCCTTGAATAAATATTTGGAGGGTTGTCACTGTCAAGGAAACATCTTCTTAGACTCTAATGATTTGGGTAAGGATGAGAATGACGATTATTGTTTTTTGCGGGCATTTATGAGGTTGATACCTTATACCCCCAAGGAGACATGCATAAAATAGTTGACTCCTATAAGAGTTCATGAGATTTTATTGGGTCGAAGGAAGCAACAATAGACGTGTAAGCAATATCTGACAGGAGAGGAACGGGTTGAGGCCTACTGACCTATCCATAAAAAAATTCAATGCCTAGAGATAAGCAAGGTATTTTTAAGGGGTCAAATTTAGCCAATTGGTTATTTTATTTTATTTTTCAAAAAATAAATTCACTGATTAACCATAGTTACTCTAAAAAAATCGTCTATGATTACAGAAAATATGTATTTTTAAATAGTATTTGTCAATATTTACAAGTTTTAGTACTAATTGCATGTTTTTTATTTAATAGTCGCCTACCTATCCCACATATATATGATTTTTTCAATCCAAAATAATCACCTAGAATACTATACTTAGATATACTATTTAAATTCTTAAAAAATAACTTAGAGCTAAAGCATTCAAAACCTTTCCTCAAGTTTCTTACTACCAAATAAGTTCACATTTCCAAAAAAAACTCTCTCTACTCAATAAATCCAAGATTTACACAATCCTATACTTAATTATTATTAGAGTTCTCACCTACCATTTCTAAATCACCTCCCCTAGGACACTTACCATTTCTAAATCACCTCCCCTCACAAAGTAGAAAGACACAAAATTAATACTTAAAAATTTAACAGTTTATGTTAGACTCACCTTATCAATATGCATATCACCAATAAAAGAATGTTTCCACTAGGTTATGGACCTATGTTTCCAAAATCTTGACACATTGGGATTTACAATACTAGCAACAATGATAATGATGAAAATACTTCCAAAATCTTGTCACATTGGGATTTACAATAATGGTCTCACGTTATCAATATGCATATCACCAATGAAATAATGTTTCCACTAGGGTATGGACCTATGTTTCCAAAATCTTGTCACACTCGAATTGCATGGGATTTAAATAAGGTGCAAGAATGATAATGATGAAAATATTTCAAAATCTTGTTATGTCACATTGGGGATTTACAATACGTAACAAAAATGGTAATGATGAAAATATTGTTCCCACTAATGGCCACAAAGGTTTCCATCTAATTTCAAGAACTCTCTTAAATATAGTCTAATGGGAGTTAATGTTGTTATAAAGAATGATCAATTGTTTCTCTAGTGAATTCATTTTAAAGTTTGAAGTTTTGGAATAATCATAAAGACTTTTGAGGCTGATGCTCTTATTGATAATTGCCTTCACCTTTTTCAAATGACAACATAAGGAACTCTTAAGACCAAAGAAAAAGCACAAAGGACACCTTATAGGCCCACAAGAAATATTTTAGGGCCACAAGGAAGGACACTTTATAAGGCCACATTAAGCACACGTCATAAATGTACTTCTTAAAATTTTAATATTGATTCGATTATGCTCCTATAATAGTGTGACATAAAATTACAAAAGAAAAAACATATAATAACGACAATTAAAAGTCAAAGAAAAACCACAAAGATTCACACTTTAAGTCCACAACAAATATTTTCAATTGTCCTATATACATAATTATTATAAATATCCCATCACCTTTAGCAGACAAAATTGCCATAAACATTTTTATTATAAATATCCCCATCACCTTTAGCAAACAAAATTGTCATATACATATTTATTATAAATATCCCATCACCTTTAGTATAGCTGCCCTTCCATAATGTTTCCATTTACAGTCTCATTCTCACCACATGTCCCTAAATTTACGTGGCATATGAATGTTAACGTCAATGTAAGGGGAAATTTATATTTACGTAGGCATACATATAGTGTATGCTTTTTTTAAATTTTTTTTAAATGTGGTTTACTATTTGTTAGAGGGCTACTCAACGGAAAATTCCAATACTTGATATTCAAACTGAATCAAGGTATGGTCAGCTCATCATTCAATACATTTATTACAAAGGGCTCCACAAGAGCATCATGTCACTTACAAGAGTAGAACCTGGGTGGGGAGGGTAACATTCATTCCTCCCAACCACCCAAGCTACATCCATTTGACCATACACCATGTGAATGTTAATGCAAGGGAGAATTTATGGAGTCCATTTGACCACAAACTTTATGATGTCATTTGGATAGACTCCATTCCTCTGCAGTGTGAGCATGATGTCTTCTTTTGTTTCCCTTCTTCTTGTGAGAGCCACTTTTGTTCTTAGGACAATTTCTAGCATAGTGTCCTATTTCATCACATGTATAACATTTGAATTTAGATAGATTCTTGTTAGAACTTCTAGGATGAGGGTGCTTACCTTTGTGATGGTATGTTCTCTTGGATTGTACTGTGAGAGCTTGATCTTCACTTCCCATCTTTTCTTCTCGAGCTGCTATTCGAGCTTCTTCTTGTGAGCATTCTTCCCATAGTATGTTGAACTTGACTAGCTTCTTCCTGGCATAGATCCCTTGAATCAAAGAGTCCCATGACCTAGGGAGACCATTCAAGGTGGTCATTACAATTTCTGCATTCTCTACTTCTTCATCTACCGCTTTAAGTTGTTCCTTGATTTGAGATACCCTTGTAAAGTAAGACTGGATGGTTTCCGCATTCTGGATTTTTACATTCTTCAATTGGTTTCTCAGAGTCATCTTCTGATTTATGTTCTTTCCTTCAAATGGTTTGGTCAAGGCATCAAACATAGCTTTAGGTGTCTTTAGGGAGGACACCTGTGGTATGAGACGATCATTGATTGAATCAACAATAATTCTCTTAGCCATGATCAATTTCTTCTTGTGTAAGGCCTTAGCCTCATCTCCCTCTGGAACTAGAACCTCCTCATTGATGTAGGAGTCCAACTCATTTTCTTCCAGGACTAGGGAGATCCTATACTTCCAGGCTCGGAAGTTATCAGCTCCCTCAAGCTTTTCATCAAGCTTGGTATGATGAGACATCTTAACTGAGAACCTCAAATGGAAATACAAAAGATTTAGATCTTACCAGGTTAAGATGTCGGATCTGGGGCTGGAGTTGAATTTTTGTAGAGCTGGTTCAGGAGCAGATTAGGGTTTGACTTTCCTAGAGTTCTGTCAAACCAAAAGCTTTGATCTTGATCTCTAAACTTCGATTTTGAGGAGGAGATCAATCCAAGCCTGGGCTCACTAAAAAATTCCACTTCTGTGGAAAGCCCTAATTTTCAGCAGCAGTGTCGGGTCAAAAACTAAAAATGCTCAAAATCAGATTCTGCTTCGACAGAAAGCTGTGCCTTGGAGAGGAGAGTCAGCCCAACCTTCTTTTGTAGAAAATCTATGGAGAGAGATCCAAAAAGTAGGAAGCCCTAGTTTCCGCAGCTGCACACTGTCTTCTTCTCAGGTTAGCTCTGAAACCATGTTAGGTTTTTATCATTTAAGCTAGCATTATCTTAGGATCTTTAACTGAGAGAAAAACAAGCACAACAATCAAACATAAGAGACAATGAACACAAATTTTTTCTTTGGGGAAACCATAAAGGAGAAAACCTCGCAACTTCCTCAGAGATAGAATCAGCACCAAAAGCAAAACCCCAAAATAGTAAGATGATCTCCCGACAGCAGTACTCTCTCTCTCTCTTGTCCCAACAACTTCTTCTCTTTCAGTTATGCGCTACAACTGAGTGTGAGTGAACGTGTGTTAAATAGAAAGGCCCACTCTCTATTTATATTAATTCTCGACTTGACAATAACTCACTAGGGCCGACTTCTCTAAGAGAGTCTAATAACCCTAGGGCCCCACAACTGCGGAGACTTTAACCCTTGATCAATAGGAGGGTTACCCAAAATGACTTTACATGACTTGTTTACATTATTGAATCTCTCGATAGGAACATCAGGGCATGACATGACTCAACCACTTCCCGGAATAAACATCGAGGTACAATACATAAGATATACAAATGAATACATTCTGAAGTTACAATTACATCAACATGTTACACCTGTCCATCTTCATTCATTTTGTTTCTAAAAACCCACTTTGTGCCGATCACATTCTTGTTGCTTGGTCTAGGAACAAGTTCCCATGTTTGATTCTTCTCAATTTGATCTAATTCTTCTTCCATTGCTTTGACCCACTACTCATTTGTACTTGCCTCTGCAAAAGTTCATGGTTCAGTTGTAGACACTAGAGAGAAGTGTACCTGCTCATTTCTTCAAGAAAATATAGAAGTGAAACGTTTCCCCCCTAAAAATGGCGTCCCTGTGTTTCCTTTGATAGTTTTTCACCAAAAACATAAAATAATAATAATAATAATAATTAAAAACTAATGATAAAGAGCTATGTTGTCCACTATTTTCTTTCTCATAGTCTCGATTTCATGTTGTTATCTAATATGATTGTATTTCTAGATTTGTTTTATTAATAATAGCTTATATATAGTTATATTTCATTTTATTTTACTTAATATATATTATAAGCTTATTTTAATCTTTTGATTATAAAGTTCCAAACTTTAATAATCCATGCTTCAACTTTCAATTTTTATGTATTCTAATATAAATTTGGTAATGTTGAAGTGTGGAACATTGATGTTCACTTCGTAACTTCCTTAGCACATTCAAAGCCAGGAACATTTAGGATGCCCAAATTTAACTTTACACTAGCCGAAAAATATGCTGAGGTGGACTGCCACGTTATTACTAGAGGGGTGAGTGAAATTGTTTTTGGAAGCCCTTTTAATACGACCAACCGAGATGCCATATTCTCGAGGAGGTGAAGGAAGGACGGAAATAAATTATTTCGACGAAAAGAGGAGATCTTTCCGCGGGCAACAAATCAGACGAAGAGATTGCTTAATCCTGCAAAACGTTAGTGTTGTTTGCTCTGAAGTTGAATGCATACAGTGGCCGGACATAGGAGAATTGGAACAATTCCGCTGCAACGAAGTCCTAAACTTTCGAAGGACCAGAAACTTTCGAAGCAGAGGATCTGATTCGCAATCGGATCGGAAAGAAGGCGAACGCGACGGACTTTGGAGCTACTGAACAGGCTAAGGAAAAAGGTTATAAGAAAGGAAATCGTTTTTCTCCCTTCTTGAATGAACCTAGGGTTCTGCAAGATTGGATTAAATTTAGGCGCCTTAAATTTATCTAGAGATGCTTCTTTCCACCAGGTTCTCACAAGGAGTAAATTTAAATTTCTTTTATTCAAAATATTTTTACTATATGTAAACATTTTAAAGCATTAAAGTTTGATCTAAATCACCAAGATTTCTGTCGAAAATACAACAGAAACCTCCAACCCTTTAAACGCAATTGCGTGGATGTTTGATTTCAAAAAAAGATACAAGAATTGCTAAGAATTCACTCGAATTTACACCAAAACCTCGAAACCTTTAAAAGCATTTTTGAAATTATGCTGATAAATTTGATCAAATAAAAATATGAAGATTTCTGTCGAATTTACACAAAAGATCCTCAAAATATTTAAAAACATCTCTGAAATTATGCTTGAAAGTTTGATCCAAGAAATGGTTAGAATCACCAAAATTTCCGACGAAACTACACCATAAACCTTCTAAAGCTTTTTTAAACTGAAATGCTTGAAATTTAAATTAAAAATCAGAATCAACCCATTTGTTTTTGGTTGCAATGACACCAGAATCGTCTGCCCAAAAGATGACGGCTTGGATTCATTTTATTCTAAGGACCATAGGAAAGCTAAAAACAAAAAGAGCAAAAGAGCTAAACCTTCGCAGACATTTCCGTTAGTGTCACGGAAACTGAACAGCGTAATTGATTGCATCTCCTATCGAAATGTACGGGCTTCGATTTTACACCGGGGATGCTACTCCAAATCCGAATGCATTTTGCGTCCTCAAAATATCCCAGGGCATCCAAATTATGTAACTTTAAACTTCTTTGAAATTTTGAAAATTTATTTAAGATTTTCACAGAGACGAGATCGTGCCAAAGCTGATGCGGAAAAGGCCAATCGTCTAATGTTTAAGCTATTAAATTCACATTACTTCATCCCACACGTTAACGGGCGTCATGGGCTATGTGATGAGACCGGGGTTGGAATATTTGGGCGTCATGGACTATGTGATGAGACCGGGGTTGGAATTTGACGAGCATATGAGGCAATTTACTAATCAATATACTGTTAAAATTTTTAACAGGCAAACAATTTGCTAAGACTTATTTTGTAGGGTTAATTATTTTTCCAAATTATTATTAAATTTTATTAATAAGTTTGTTAAGATACATATAATACCATGCACTTACTATAAACCACTTACCTAAAAAATTTAACAGACCGGGTTAAAGAACAGGCAAACAATTTGCTAAGACTTAAGACTTATTCAGTAGGGTTAATTATTTTTCCAAATTATTAATTTTTATTAATAAGTTTGCTAAGATATAAGATATATGTGAGTTTGTTTTCAATGGGGATGGCTTTGTTTTCATTCAATTTGTTCTTTATTCTTTATATTGGCCTATTGTTTGTTCCAATGCGAGGTCGTGCTCTTTCTTTGAGTGCCTTTCCCGAGCTTTGTGTCTTTTCTTTAAAGGACAAGTCACTTTTCACATTTGAAAGTGCAACTCCTAGAGAAATGTGGGTACCATTTTAGAAAAAAAAGTCAATTTTAAACTATGTTAATGAAGGAATTAACCCAACCATCCTCCAAGCATCATCAATTTATCGTCTAACAAATTTACCAAGCATTAACAATTTATCAATTGTCAATTTACAAAGCATCACCTATGAAATTTCAAACAGGCTTGTTTTTTGGTTATGGGCCTCAAAGTTAGAAGCACTTACTAAATTTAGATACCCATTTCTCTAGATAGTTTTAAAGTGCTCTCCTCTAGCTGCCATAGACTTGAAGCTACGAATTTTGGTAAGATGTTATTTTCAATTTTTTTATAAATTTGATGGTAATCTAAAAATAAATTTTAATGAAACTATTGTCTGTGTTTTTCTTGAACATGATTTTTTTTTTGTTATTCTAATATTGAGTTGAGTTAACATTTGTGACTAGACAAAGGCATCGAAACATGGTTTTGTTGTGAGAGGCTTCCAATCCCACTTTGTACACTTCCAATACTTCAAAGTTACAATTGATAGGTCTTGTTACTAAAAGCTTTTCACATATCTATTCACATATTTTTAAGTGATTTATTCTATATATGTTAAAACTTAGTAACATTTTATTATTTTTGTAGTTTTAGTAATTGGTTGAAACAATTAATTTTACTCATGGAGAAAAAGTTCCCAACCAAGTTTGAAGTTGAAAGTGGTTTCTTAGTATCCATTTATAAGGGAATGTGAATTCGCCCAAAGAAAAAAATACAAACCATGAACGGGTTGGTACAAATTTTGACCTTCCCCCACAAAAACACATTGAGAAGTAAATTAAACCCCATGGTTGTCACTTTGAACGAAAAATGCTATCACACCACATGCTCTATATTATTAAAACTTGTGTCCATAAAATAATTTTTACCAAAAAATCTACGCCATGAATAATACATAGACAATTGTTGTAGCTTGGTATGTGCAGTTTTATGTGCAATAATAATTCAGTAATCTAAAACGGTCTATACCTTGAAAAACAACCTTATTAAACTTCTTTTGATAAAGGAAGGCGAGAACATCATAGTACAATCTCAATTTCAATGCGTTTTTAAATGAATAGCCTCTACAAATGGCATATTATATTTATCTAGTCTTTTAACTGAAGTCTTTGGAATAAATAATCACAATTTCAATTGCACTATTCATTTAACATGTTAATCTTGAAATTTTTGGTATCCTACATTACATGTGACCTAACATTAATCTCTGGAAAGGATTCTAGGTTCCATCATTTGTTTATTTCATAAGTTTATCACTTAATGTACTTCAGATGCGTAATGTTGATACATGTTACTTTTGGGTTGTCTCATCGTTAGTGATTTTTTTTGGTTCACCCTCGATTTTGAAAGTACATGATCAATGGAAAACATGGGTAAATGGGTTTATTGTTATCTTTTAATTAGAAATTAAACTTCTTAATAATAAAAATAAATAAATTTTACAATTTCAATTCACCATTTATGTATCATGCTAACCTTGCAAAATTTGGTATGTAGCATCAGATGTGGCCTAACATTAACCTTAAAAAAGGAATCTAAATTTCACGTTTTGTTTGTTTCTTAAGTTTATCATTTAATGTACTCCAGATGCATAATGAAGGCACATTTTACTTTTGAGTTGTCTATGTCTTTCTTAGTAGGTTGTTTTGTTCAACTATAAATTTTCAAGCACGTGATCAATGAAAAACATGAGTAAATGAATCTATTGTTATTATTTAATTGGAAATTAAATTCCTTAATAAAGGAATATATTTTAATTGAAAATTAAATTCTTTAATAAACATTATTATTGAATGTTATTTTTTTAAATAACATTTCATTGTTGAAGGGTAATTTTTTCGCCAAAACGTTATGGAATGGGCAAGATCAAAGTTCAAAACACCAAAAAAGTTCAGTTTAAAGGACACACAAAAATGAAATTCCAACCCTGGTGATGACGTCATAAAACATTAGAGTTTTTTGTTGTTGTAAGCAGCAGTACATATTCATCTTCATATTAACAAAAAAGAAGTGTACAGAGCATCAAAAACTTGCTACAGGGGCCTTAAACTATGAGGCCACCCGCCCATTCTGTCAAGAAAACTAGAGTTCAGGTTTTCTGAAAAACAGAAAATTCTGCGCTTCCCAGAGCTATACACTTTCACTAACATATTACAAATTATAAAATGAATGTGGACAGACATGAAAATTACACATTTTAAAAACAAGGAGAACCAGAAAAACTGAGTCGCAGAGGGAACTAGGGATGGTATTGGAGCATCTAGGGTGTAGCATCTCCCGCAAAGAAGTCTATTGTCTCCTCCAGGATCGAGCAGGGTCCATAATCATCCACTTGATTTCATCGGACTGTAGGTTGCATCTCCTGTATCGGTTGAGCAACAATGACAACGGTTGGAGCTTTGCGGCCACACTTTACAGGCGTAGTGATTCTTATGTTCTCCCTATGCTCCTGCATCAGAACAGTGGAATTCCCCGCAACTACAAAGGTCTCACCTCCCTTCCCACACTGGTCCTTGTCGCCATCACCTTCCTCATTGCGTGTGCTGGGAAACACTGAATAGTGTCGCCAGTTAAAATTTGCTTTCAGGGTGCTGAGTTGCGCACCAGTTTGGTTGAGACAGGTGTGAATGCTCTGCACCAAATACTTGGCACCATTCCATTTGGTTGTCATGTCCTCCATCAACGACCCCAACACGTTTTTAATCATCCAATAGTTATTTATTCTACCACCACTTCTTTCGAAGGCTAGATGTTTAGAGACGGCCTTAGATTCCCACTCATCAATCATACATCTAACATGCATGGATATCTGCATTATACATCCATCAGTATCTCTGAGGTTTTCCTTACGACAACCACCTCCATGACTTGTACTACCTCTACATGAAGTGTCGCGTTGCCTAGGCATTTTCTCTTCAACTTTGCAAGTAGGATCACAGAGAAATGAACACTGAGTAGAAGCAGGAAGACAAGAACGCCCGAAGATTGGAGGTTAGCATCCTTCATGGATTGAAATGTCGGCTTCATGGAGCTCTGTGTTAACACGTATAGGACTTAATTCATTTGCATTATAGTCCAGACTGGACATGACATTGCAACTACTTGCAAGGTTGGCAAGCAGTTCACACCCTCAGCATTTAATTCGACCACACTTCCATCAGCTTTGTTTCTCGTGCCATAGCCACGTGTTCTGAGCGCCAAATGGCCCATGTGGAGGTCTCGCGTGTCACCTGCATCCGAGAGTCATAGAACATTAAAGTTAACGACTAAAAATACCACTAATTGAAGACACAAAGATGTCGCTAATTGAATAAAAATAAAGGTTTCAAATTTGGATCGTGATTGTCCAAATACCACATTTTAAAACTACTTAACTCTATTAAATTGAGCACATAGATCTATGGATCAACACACAACTCACAAAATAGATCACACAATTTACTTAGCAATTGAAGAATGAAACAGTGCAAAGATGGCTTGCAACTGTGAATGCTTTCGAGGTAAACCCTTTGAATACTTCCCCGTATTTTATGGATGGTAGACAAAGTAAACCATTGGCTTTGATGACCTAGATGTTGAAGAAGGTGATTTTTTAGGAGCAAATGATGCAGGAGGCGGCTAGGGTTTATCCCTACATGGCCCTGTGGCAGGGGCTGGCGCGGGTACCTTAATGATGTGAGCAGGCGACAGGTGGGTTTGATTATGACCTCGGAGCCGGGTCACTGCAGGTGGTGTGTCAGGATTTTTTTAGGCTGCATTGTTTTTGCAGTTTTCTTTCGTCTAGGGGTTTGCCGTGGACGTGAAGGCGATTTGGGGTTTTGATTGGGCGGTTGTGACTTTGGCGTTTTCAGGGCAGGGTGTTCACGGCGGTTCGGGTTACTTCCTTAGGTAATTCTTTGGTTTTACTGTGGTCCTTTTTACCGTGGTAAGATGGGGATAGATGATCTGGTTGATTACTCACTGGATCCGATGCCGGAGGGCGTTTTCCAATATTCCTCGGGTGGTTACAGTTTGGGCAACAAAAACTTTTGGGGTGTAGAGTTTCTTTCAGATTCCTTGCTTTCTGACTTGAGTGTTTCTTTCTCTTCGTCTTCCTTATTTTCAAATCTTCCTCATGTGTTGCCTGCTGAACTTGTTTTGCTTCTGGGTGCGGTGGAGGGTTTTTTCTCGGTGGAGAATGTTCTTATTGCCGTGGATAATGAACATACCTTGGGGGATGATACTCTGGGACATGGAGTTGAGGGAGGGGTGGCGTCAACAGAAGGTTTCTCTGCTGGGGTTTTGGGTTTGAATGGGATCGGATCTGTCGATGTTGATCTTTAGGGCTTGTGTGGTTCTATTCCTGCGAGGGCTTCAGAAGAACAAGCGAAATCTTCACATGGACATACTCCTCTAGTGCGGAGGGATCCGGTGGTAAGTCAGACTGGGGGTGGGGATGGTGGTGTGGGTCGTGGGGCTGGAAGAAGAAGAAGGGCTATAGTCAAAAAGAGGAAGGCGACGTGTACATACGCTCTTGGGGAAGACATCAGGTGGTCTCAAATTATGCAGATGGCTTCTTTTACCATGGTTGGAAAAATCATTGGAAAAAATTGTTCGATGGTTGTCATCGAAAATTGGATTAAAGACTGTTGGGCCGATGAGCTGGGGGAGGTTCCTGAACTTGAAGGATTAACACGGGCTGGTTTGCGCTTAATTTTTCTCAACAGGCGCATGTCAGCTAGATCTTATAGAGGAATTAGGCTTTGGATCAGTGTCTGGTTCTGCTCAAAATGTGGACTCCGACTTTCGACGCTTCTCGAGAACAGGTGGATGTGGTTCCAATATGGGTTCGCCTTCCGAGTCTTCCCAGGCAGTATTGGTCGGAGGATCATTTCACCAGTATCGGCAATATATTGGGGACCTTCCTTGAGGTGGATATGTCCTTTAAAATTACAAAGCTTCGGAGGGTGGCGCGGATTCTGGTAAATATCAATGTGAGGGAGGGCCTGTATGAAGAAATTCATCTCTCTTGGGGCAATACTTTCTTCAAACAGCGACTGGATTACGAAAACATCCCTTTTAGATGCCGTCGCTGTCACACTTATGGTCATTTGGCGGTTGATTGTTCACTTGGGGTGCATATGATCAATAGTTGTGGCTCCCAGAAGGGCTCCCGTGGGAATGGATCTAGCAGAGGCACATTGTCGCCAACTTTGGGACCTTTGTCGTCTGAACCACATGAGGGGCTCGTGGAAGTGGAGAATACAATACCTCCTATGAGGGAGGATGCTTTGATCCCAAGGGCTCTAGCTGAGGAAGTTGGTGTTGTTATTGGTCCTAATGTGGGGGCGTTATCTGCGGGTACCTCTTCCTTTGCCCCTTCTCCGTCATTAAATGTGTTTACTAATATTTTTAATATTTCTGGGATGGATTGGATGGGGAAACAACTTAAGACCTTAACTATCTCTCCTCTTCTCTTGGTTACTCCTACCCCTTCTTTTGCTGCAATTGATGAGGATGTAGTCTCCCCCCTTCCTTTGGTGGCTTCTACCCCTTTTTCTGTTGCTTTAGTTGAGGATGTTGACCCTTCTTCCCCTGTCCCTGCATTGTTTGAAAATGGGCCTCCCATACTCCACTCCACGCCTGATTCGAGCTATTTCCTTAGGTCGGGGAAAAAGGTTATAACTGGGGGGTTGGGGAAAGATTATCATCCTGTATCTCGTGGGAGAGGTCGCACTTCCTTTCTGGAAAAGGCACAGTCCAGGGCTCGGAAGGATCTTCATGAAGGAAAACAACTTTCTAGTGAACGGGCACTTAGAGCTGTGTAGGCCCAGAAAAATGGGTGGAAATGAAGATCATGTCCTTTAATTGTCGGGGTCTGGCAGGTCCCCTTCAAAGACCTGCGCTGCGAAGATTGGTCGATTTGGAGCACCCTGATGTGATGTTGTTACAAGAAAAATTAGGTGTAGGTGATGTGATTAAAGCAAAGTTGGAGAGTTGGTTCTTGGGCTGGCAGTTTGTGACCTTGGATGTCCGGGGTCGTTCAGGGGGATTGGCCATGGGGTGGAATACTTGTATGGTGAAAGCTCTAAACATTTGGGGTCTGGATTTTTTGTTGGGGATGACTTTATAGGGATTGGATCAGGGGGGCCCTGTGGATGTTTTCAACATGTATGGCCCATATCTAAACCGTATTCTCTTCTAGGAAAATATCTTTAATTTGGATATGTTCAGGGGAGATATGGTTATAATCGGAGGTGATTTAAACTTTTCTTTGGGACAGGCAGAATTCTGGGGACCTTTTTCCCGTCCTGATTTACTAACAGAATACTTTTCTCAGAAGCTCATTGAGAGGAATTGGCTGGATATTGAACCTGTTAAGCTTAAGGCTACTTGGCATAACAATCGGTGTGGGGATGGGCGTGTGGCTAAGCGCCTTGATCATTTTTTGATTTCCAAATCTATGTTGGATCAACAACACTATATAAGGCAATGGGTGGGTTGTGGGGGTCGTTCTGATCATTTGCCAATATTTTTGGAATATAGGAACGACCCTGTTAGACCACCTAGTCCTTTGAAATTCAATAAGACCTGGTTAAAGGATGCATCGTTTCAACAACTGATTCTTACAAATTGGGTTCCTTATAATCCTGACAGTCGCATGATTGCGTCTTTACAACTTGCGGGAAATTTTTCCCGAATCAAAGGTTTGATTAAGAAATGGGCTGGGGAAAAGCATAGCAGAGAAGATCTCGAATTGAGGCAGCTGGAGAAGGATATTTATAACATCATGGATATGGAGGGAGGGGGGTATTTGAATCAAGATACAAAAGATTCCTTGGTCAGGTTGCAGGGCAGAAGGAATACTATCCTCTTGGACAAGGAGGAAACCTGCAGATTGAAAAGCAGGGTTATCTGGCTTGAGTGTGGAGATGAAAATACAAAAATTTTCCACTCTTATGCCAGGGGAAGGAAAGCGCTAAATACTATTTAGAGTCTGGAGGATAAGCTGGGAAGAAGTCTTGAAACTTTTGAGGATATGGCTGGCTTAGGGGTTGAACATTTCCGGCATTTATTTTAGGCACCGAAGGGTTCACAGCTTGTGGAGATTATGCGTATTGCTCAGGTATTTCCTCATTTTGTGGGGGATCAAGACAATCTCTCTCTGATGGAAGAGGTTGCTGAAGAGGAACTTAAAATGACACTTCAGAGTTTTCAGAAAGACAAGAGTCCTGGGCCTGACAGCTGGACTATTGAATTCTTTACAGACCTGTATGATCTTTTGGGGGATGATGTACTGAAGGTGGTGGAGCACTCTCGTCTGTCGGGCAGGATCCCGGCCTATTTTAATTCGACTTTCATAGCTTTGATTCCAAAGGTGGATAACCCGAAAACTCTACATGATTTCAAACCTATCTCGCTTTGTAATTGCATTTATAACGTGATCTCGAAGATTATTGCTCGTAGGTTGAAGGATATATTGTCCGAGCATATTTTGGCGGAACAATTTGGGTTTCAAAGGATGACAGATCCATGAGGCCATTGGTGTGGCTCAAGAAGGCCTACACAGCATGAAAACTCGAATTCTAAAGGGGGCAATTTTGAAAATTGATCTCTCTAAAGCCTATGACAAGGTAAGTTGGACATATATTCATATGTTACTAATTCATTTGGGTTTTGGGATTGCATTTGTCAGGTGGATTATGTGATGTTTCACCACGGTGTCTTTCTTTGTTCTGATCAATGGGGCTGCTTCACCTTTCTTTCATGCGGAGAGAGGACTGAGGCAAGGATGTCCTTTGTCTCCTCTATTGTTTCTTTTGGTTTCTGAAGGACTGAGCCGTATACTCCTGGAGGCTCATAGGGGGGGTAACTTGAATGGCTTTGATGTTTCACAACATCATCAGATCACTCATCTATTGTTTGTGGATGACGTTCTTATTTTCTGCTCACGAACTGTCCATGATTTGAATACAATTGCTGATATTTTGGCCCTTTTCTCTTCTGCGACTGGCACGGAGATTAATGAAAGGAAATCTACATTAACAACTCATCATTTGGATGTTGCTAAAGTTGGACATGCTACTCATTGTTTTCCTTTTATTCGGGCTACTTTGGAAGATGGTCTAAAGTATCTGGGTTTTTTCCTGAAACCCAACAATTATTTGAAGAAGGACTGGGTGTGCCATGATTGAAAAATTGGAGAAAAGATTACATACCTGGAGTCATCGGTGGCTATCTAGGGCGGGGTGATTGGTTCTGGTTAAGGCTGTGTTGGAAGCGATACCAATTTATTGGATGTCTCTCTCATGGATCCCGAAAGGGGTCAAGTTTAGCCAATTGGTTATTTTATTTTATTTTTCAAAAAATAAATTCACTGATTAACCATAGTTACTCTAAAAAAATCGTCTATGATTAGATAAAATATGTATTTTTAAATAATATTTGTCAATATTTACAAGTTTTAGTACTAATTGCATGTTTTTTATTTAATAGTCGCCTACCTATCCCACATATATATGATTTTTTCCATCCAAAATAATCACCTAGAATATTATACTTAGATATACTATTTAAATTCTTAAAAAATAACTTAAAGCTAAAGCATTCAAAACCTTTCCTCAAGTTTCTTACTACCAAATAAGTTCACATTTCCAAAAAAAACTCTCTCTCTATACTCAATAAATCCAAGATTTACACAATCCTATACTTAATTATTATTAGAGCTCTCACTTACCATTTCTAAATCACCTCCCCTAGGACACTTACCATTTCTAAATCACCTCCCCTCACAAAGTAGAAAGACACAAAATTAATACTCAAAAATTTACCAATTTATGTTAGACTCACCTTATCAATATGCATATCACCAATAAAAGAATGTTTCCACTAGGTTATGGACCTATGTTTCCAAAATCTTGTCACATTGGGATTTACAATAATGGTCTCACGTTATCAGTATGCATATCACCAATGAAATAATGTTTCCACTAGGGTATGGACCTATGTTTCCAAAATCTTGTCACACTCGAATTGCATGGGATTTAAATAAGGTGCAAGAATGATAATGATGAAAATATTTCAAAATCTTGTCATGTCACATTGGGGATTTACAATACGTAACAAAAATGGTAATGATGAAAATATTGTTCCCACTAATGGCCACAAAGGTTTCCATCTAATTTCAAGAACTCTCTTAAATATAGTCTAATGGGAGTTAATGTTGTTATAAAGAATGATCAATTGTTTCTCTAGTGAATTCATTTTAAAGTTTGAAGTTTTGGAATAATCATAAAGACTTTTGAGGCTGATGGTCTTATTGATAATTTCCTTCACCTTTTTCAAATGACAACATAAGGAACTCTCAAAACCAAAGAAAAAGCACAAAGGACACCTTATAGGCCCACAAGAAATATTTTAGGGCCACAAGGAAGGACACTTTATAAGGCCACAGTGAGTACACCTCATAAATGTACTTTTTAAAATTTTAATATTGATTCGAGTATGCTCCTATAATAGTGTGACATAAAATTACAAAAGAAAAAACATATAATAACGACAATTAAAAGTCAAAGAAAAACCACAAAGATTCACACTTTAAGTCCACAACAAATATTTTCAATTGTCCTATATACATAATTATTATAAATATCCCATCACCTATAAATATCCCATCACCTTTAGTAGACAAAATTGCCCATAAACATTTTTATTATAAATATCCCCATCACCTTTAGCAGACAAAATTGTCATATACATATTTATTATAAATATCCCATCACCTTTAGTATAGCTGCCCTTCCATAATGTTTCCATTTATAGTGTCATTCTCACCACATGTCCCTAAATTTACGTGGGCACACACCATGTGAATGTTAATGTCAATGCAAGGGGAAATTTATATTTACGTGGGCATACATATAGTGTATGTTTTTTTTTTTAATTTTTTTTAAATGTGGTTCGCTATTTGTTAGAGGGCTACTCAACGGAAAATTCCAATACCTGATATTCAAAGTGAATCAAGGTATGGTCAGCTCATCATTCACAACATTTATTACAAAGGGCTCCACAAGAGCATCATGTCACTTACAAGAGTAGAACCTGGGTGGGCAGGGTAACATTCATTCCTCCCAACCACCCAAGCTACATCCATTTGACCATACACCATGTGAATGTTAATGCAAGGGAGAATTTATGGAGTCCATTTGACCACAAACTTTATGATGTCATTTGGATAGATTCTCACACAAACTTGATGCTAAGGAATTGTCTTTATGATATTTAAATCTAACTATCACTATGGATGGTGCCATATTAACTCATAAATGGTACCACATTACAATGAATTAGTGTGATTGAGAGATAAGTTTACAAAAGTTGGCTTTAGAGTGATTGTGTGGGAAGAGCAATTAGTTTTTTTGTTATAAGTTATCAATGTCTTTCTATCTTAAAAATTATTAAAAAAAATATCTAATATTGATAATTACATTTTTAAAATTTAAACCCTCTCATATGTTTGGAAGCACCACTGTCTATAAGCCAATCATTGCTTCCATGTGAGATAGTTCCCGTAAGAACAGAGATCAGAACATATTCTTCATCACTTGAAGAATCATCACTTTCTTGTTTGGGTCTTTTCTTAGGAGGTTCATCATCCTCTGCAGTGTGAGCACGATGTCTTCTTTTGTTTCCCTTCTTCTTGTGAGAGCCACTTTTGTTCTTAGGACAATTTCTAGCATAGTGTCCTATTTCATCACATGTATAACATTTGAATTTAGGTAGATTCTTGTTAGAACTTCTAGGATGAGGGTGCTTACCTTTGTGATGGTATGTTCTCTTGGATTGTACTGTGAGAGCTTGATCTTCACTTCCCATCTTTTCTTCTCAAGCTGTTATTCGAGCTTCTTCTTGTGAGCATTCTTCCCATAGTATGTTGAACTTCACTAGCTTCTTCCTGGCATAGATCCCTTGAGTCAAAGAGTCCCATGACCTAGGGAGACCATTCAAGGTGGTCATTACAATTTCTGCATTCTCTACTTCTTCATCCACCGCTTTAAGTTGTTCCTTGATTTGAGATACCCTTGTAAAGTAAGACTGGATGGTTTCCGCATTCTGGATCTTTACATTCTTCAATTGGTTTCTCAGAGTCATCTTCCGATTTATGTTCTTTCCTTCAAATGGTTTGGTCAGGGCATCAAACATAGCTTTAGGTGACTTTAGGGAGGACACCTGTGGTATGAGACGATCATTGATTGAATCAACAATAATTCTCTTAGCCATGATCAATTTCTTCTTGTGTAAGGCCTTAGCCTCATCTCCCTCTGGAACTAGAACCTCCTCATTGATGTAGGAGTCCAACTCATTTTCTTCCAGGACCAGGGAGATCCTATACTTCCAGGCTCAGAAGTTATCAGCTCCCTCAAGCTTTTCATCAAGCTTGGTATGATGAGACATCTTAACTGAGAACTTCAAATGGAAATACAAAAGATTTAGAAATTACCAGGTTAAGATGTCGGATCTGGAGCTGGAGTTGAATTTTTGCGGAGCTGGTTCAAGAGCAGATTAGGGTTTGACTTTCCTGGAGTTCCGTCAAACCAAAAGCTTTGATCTTGATCTCTAAACTTCGATTTTGAGGAGGAGATCAATCCAGGCCTGGGCTCAATAAAAAATTCCACTTCTGTGGAAAGCCCTAATTTTCGGCAGCAGTGTCGGGTCAAAAACTGAAAATGCTCAAAACCAGATTCTGCTTTGACAGAAAGCTGCGCCCTGGAGAGGAGAGTCAGCCCAACCTTCTTTTGTAGAAAATCTGTGGAGAGAGATCCAAAAAGTAGGAAGCCCTAGTTTCCACAGCTGCACACTGTCTTCTTCTCACGTTAGCTCTGAAACCATGTTAGGTTTTTATCATTTAAGCTAGCATTATCTTAGGATCTTTAACTGAGAGAATAACAAGCACAACAATCAAACATAAGAGACAATGAACACAAAGTTTTTCCTCGGGGAAACCATAAAGGAGAAAACCCCGCAACTTCCTCAGAGATAGAATCAGCACCAAAAGCAAAACCCCAAAACAGTAAGATGATCTCCCGACAGCAGTAGTCTCTCTCTCTCTTGTCCCAACAACTTCTTCTCTTTCAGTTATGCGCTACAACTGAGTGTGAGTGAACGTGTGTTAAATAGAGAGGCTCACTCCCTATTTATATTAATTCCCGACTTTACAATAACTCACTAGGGCCAACTTCTCTAGGAGAGTCTAATAACCCTAGAGCCCCACAACTGCAGGGACTTTAACCCTTGATCAATAGGAGGGTTACCCACAATGACTTTACATGACTTGTTTACATTATTGAATCTCTCGATAGGAACATCAGGGCATGACATGACTCAACCACTTCCCGGAATAAACATCGGGGTACAATACATAAGATATACAAATGAATACATTTTGAAGTTACAATTACATCAACATGTTACACCTGTCCATCTTCATTCATTTTGTTTCTAAAAACCCACTTTGTGCCGATCACATTCTTGTTGATTGGTCTAGGAACAAGTTCCCATGTTTGATTCTTCTCAATTTGATCTAATTCTTCTTCCATTGCTTTGACCCACTACTCATTTGTACTTGCCTCTACAAAAGTTCATGGTTCAGTTGTAGACAATAGAGAGAAGTGTACCTGCTCATTTGTTCTGGCTAGTCTTCTTCTAGTTCCTATTCTGGCACCGATCTTAGGTATATGTTGATCCTTATGTTTTTCTTTTTCCACAATTGGCTGATTCTAGTCTTCATCTTCTGAGAGTTGTTCTTCATCTAGTTGTTCTTCCATTTTAATTTTCTTCATTTCTTTCTAATCGAAAACTTCCTCTTCTTCACCGTCTGATTCTTCTGAGTCTTCCCTGGATGATGTTAGTTTGCCCTCATCTATTTTCACGTTGATGCTTTCGTTCACCTTGTCTAATCTCAAGTTGTAGCATTTGTAAGCTTTCCTCTTGGATGAATATCCAACGAATATGCCCTTGTCTACTCGAGAGTCAAATTTTCCAATCTGCCTATCTTCTCTTTTGATGTAGCACTTACTTCCAAAGATTTTGAAGTGTCGTACATTTGCTACTCTTCCTATCCATAGCTCGTAGGGAGTTTTATCATTTTTTCTTTTGGGTAATCCTTTGTTTAAGATGTGTACTGTTGTATGAACTGTGTGTCCCCAAAAAATTCCATTCAACATGGTTCGAGCCATCTCCATTACTGATCTATTCTTTCTTTCATCAACTCCATTTTGTTGAGGTGTTCTGGCTACTGAAAATTGTCTCTTTATTCCATGCTCTTCACAGTGTTTGTTGAATTCATTTGAAGTGAATTCTCTACCATTGTCGGATCTTAGCCACTTGATTTGTGATCCCGTTTCATTCTACACCAATTTCTTGAATGTTTTGAAACATCCAAAAGCTTTTGACTTCCTGTTGAGCAGACATACCCATGTCATCCTGGTATAGTCATCAATAAGTAGCATGAAATATTTTTCACCATTCAGTCCTTTGCTCTTGGTTGGTCCACATAGGTCAGTGTGAACGAGCTCCAAAGGTTTTGTAGAAGAATTCTTTTTTGTCTTGAAATGTACTCTTGTTTGTTTTTTGTGCTAACACTATTCAATATTCTAGAACAAATCATCGGCAATTAGAATCCATTCTTCGAAAGACCAGTATAGGATACAAGTAGAATACCGATGAGGCCTCAAGCTCACTGATGACAGGTAATGAAGAGAAGCCAAGAAGTTCTGCAGAAGTTGCCAAGGACTCCACAAATGAAGAAGAGATTGAATGTCAACCAAAACAACCCTTATCAAAATCAAGGCCAATAGAAAGACCAGATTTCAGAAAAGCACCTCCTTCATATGTTCCCAGGTATGGATACTTCTTTTATGGGAATTGCTTTACATGTGGAAGATTTGGACACAAAGTTGCAAGTTGTTTTCAAATAAGAAACTTCGAAACAAGGAATAACCCTGCAAGCCTCAGACGACAACGGTACAGTAACAGGTTTGGCCCCTTGAGATCAGATATAGAATGTTACAAGTTTAACAACTTTGGACATGTAGCCAGAGATTGCAGAATGAAAATACCTACAGTAAGAAATGAGGAAATATACAACAAGTTATGGATTAAACGCAAGGACAACTACGAATGTGGAATTTCTCTTCAAGCTTAGAACAACAACTCTGGTGAATGGTATGTTGATAGCAGTTGGTCCAAGCATATGAAAGGTAACAAAAGTGTTTTTGTTAATATTGAGAAGGACAAAGGATTTGTCTCTTTCGAAAACAACAATTCAGCAAAAGTATTGGGTAAAGGCGCAGTGAAGCTTGGAAGAAAAACCTCCATGGCTGAAAATGTCTTGCTTGTAGACAACATGAAGCATAATCTGCTAAGTGTCAGTCAGATGTGTGATCAAGGACATGAACTCCTCTTCAATTCAAAAGGATGCAGAATAAAAAAGCAAGGATTAGGAAAGTTAGTAGCCACAACCACCAAGACCCCCAACAACATATACCTGTTGGCTAAGATTGAGTCAAAGAAATGTCTCTTGGGAAAACAAGATGAAAGCTGACTTTGGCACATAATAATGGGGCATATGCATTTTGACAATTTGGTCAAGATCTACAAAAACCAAGCAGTTTGAAATATGTCAGAAGTTACAAATCCTGCTAACTCTGTATGTGAACAGTGTCAACATGGAAAACAAACAAGAGTACATTTCAAGACAAAAGAGGATTCTTCTACAAAACCTTTGGAGCTCGTTCACACTAACCTATATGGACCAACCAAGAGCAAAGGACTGAATGGTGAAAAATATTTCATGCTACTTATTGATCACTATACCAAGATGACATGGGTATGTCTTCTCAATAGGAAGTCCAAAGCTTTTGGGTGTTTCAAAAAATTCAAGGAACTGGTCGAGAATGAAACAAGATCACGAATCAAGTGCCTAAGATTCGACAACGGTGGAGAATTCACTTCAGATGAATTCAACAAATACTGTGAAGAGCATGGAATAAAGAGATGGTTTCCAATAGCCAGAACACCTCAGCAAAATGGAGTTGTTGAAAGAAAGAATATATCAATAATGGAGATGGCTCGAACCATGTTGAATAAATCCAAATTGAATGACAAATTTTGGGGACACGCAGTTCATACATCAGTACACATCTTGAACAGAGGATTACTCAGAAGCAAAAATGATAAAAATCCCTTCGAGCTATGGACAAGAAGAGCAACAAATGTACAACGCTTCAGAATTTTTGGAAGCAAGTGCTACATTAAAAGAGAAGATAAGGAGATTGGAAAATTTGACTCTAGAGTAGACGAGGTAATATTCGTTGGATATTCATCCAAGAGGAAAACTTACAAATGCTACAATTTGAGATTACGAAAGGTGATCGAAACCATCAACGTGAAAATAGATGAGGGCAGACTAACATCATCTAGAGAAGATTCAGAAGAATCCGACGATGAAAAAGAGGAAGTTTTTTATCCGAAAGAAATGAAGAAAATTAAAATGGAAGAACAACTCTCGGAAGATGAAGAACATAATCATCCAACTGTGGAACAAGAAGAACAGAAGGATCAACAAATACCTAAGAAAAGGTGCTAGAAGGATCAACATATACTTAAGAACAGGTGCCAGAAGATCATCCATTAGATCAAATTATTGGTGATAAGGATGCCAGAATAGGAACTAGAAGAAGACTATCCGAAAGAAATGAGCAGGTACACTTCTCTCTATTGTCTACAACTAAACCAGGAACTTTTGCAAAGGGCGGTACAGATGAGTAGTGGTCAAATCAATGGAAGAAGAATTAGATCAAATTGAGAAGAATGAAACATGAGAACTTGTTCCTAGACCAAGCAACAAGAATGTGATCGGAAAAAAGTGGGTTTTCAGAAGAAAAAAATAAATGAATGAAGATAGACATGTGATCATAAACAAGGCTTGATTGGTTTGTAAAGGCTATGCTTAGATCGAAGGAATAGACTTTGAAGGAATAGCTCTTTAAGCCCTTGGGAAAATGTCAAAAGCCCTATACACCCTTTAAAGCGTTTAAGTTTCCCTAAGTTGTTTCTATGGTTCCCCAGTTGTTTCATTGGATTCCCCAATTCCACAACCATTAGAGGAAATTTGGGGTCTAAAATGGGCCTTATAAGAAAACGCGGCAACAATAAATTTTGTGAGTTGGAATTCAAGAACCAATAGAATTTCAATAAAATGAGTCAACCATAATGGTTGAATTGACATATTTGTCATAAAAGAAAACTACTTTTTTTGTTCATATTTTTGACATATCTCTCCATGTTTTTACTCAAATTATGAGCGGGAGAGCTCGTTGGACGCGGAATTTAATTCCGCATCCAATGAGCTCTCCTTCTCAGAATTTGAGTAAAAACACGGGGGAGATATGTCAAAAATACGAACAAAAAAGTAGTTTTTTTCATTCTTCCTCCAAAAATAATAACTATTATTTAATTATTTTAACTATTATTTTATTATTTTCCTTAGGAGGCCCATTTTAGACCTCAAATTTCCTCTAATGCTATGCCGCTAGTACCCTAGAAAGAGTCCTTGGTGGATTGAAGAAGTGTAGAACTTCAAAGAGTCCAAATGACCCATTATGTTTTCATTTGTGTTTTTAATGAGGTCATGGTACCCTAGGAGAAGTCTAGGCACCCCCACACCTTAGGTGTGCTGGGGTCCTTGATATGATGAGTATATGGTGGAGACCTCCTCCTTGTTGATGTTAAGTATGTGGATGTGAAGAGCATTGAATCCCTCGTGCCTTTGATGATTTCCATTAAATCCTTTAACCTTGGAACTTATGCATAAGGTAACATGGTCGTTGGCACCTTTATGTGATGAATCTTTGAAGTCCTGAACAAATTGAATAATTTAATGGTATTATACAAGAATTTGTAAATAAACCCATCATAGGGAGATAGTCCTCATCAAGCCATTTTCGTTGATATGTGGATCATTTTCTAACTCCTTATGGTTGAAGAGATGAGTTTTTTAAGTTGGTGTACCCCACCTTTTTGGGTCAGCCGACAAAACAAAAGAGAATTTTATTATTTATAATTTTGAATTGCATGTTGACTCAGTTTGAGGTATTAACTTTCCTCCACAGCCTATATAAATATTTATCAAACATTTCATTTGTTCATCAATCAAGTCTCTCTTTGGTAATTCACAACTTTTGGAGAAAAGTGTGAAACTGTGTGGAGGAGAATTTTTTGGGCATCTTCACTAAAATTGGGATATAACTTTCTCATAAGAAATCGGAATTACAAAATTCTTGGCTCGTTGGAAATCTTGTTACGAGGGCTATGTGGTGACATGATCTAGAGTTTATTTTGGTTTTTATTTTTATTTTTTCTTCATCTTGTGATCTTCGAAAAAGTATGGTTTATGCTTTTGGGTTTCTCTTGTGATGACACATGTCTCTCATGGATAGAGTTCATCTTTGATCTTAGTATGTGAGCCTCTATATTGGTATATGTATTTGAAGTGATTATGGAGGCTATGTTGATGATGTTGCATACATTTATGTTATGATATGATACACTTTATGATGATAATGCATGTGATAATGATTTACACTCTATGATGTTGATGCACTCCTATACAATATGATATACATGCATACCATAGTGTGATGATGCTCTCCTATGCACTATGATGTATACTAAATGTTGATGATGCATACACGATGCACACTGACTCATGATGATGATGTTTATTTGATGATGAGGATGCATACCATATGACAATGATGCATACCTATGATGATGACGCATGTCTTATCTTCAGTGAAAGCATAGCAGAATTACTTGTTCAATAATTGTGTATGATCAAGTGTACAATGATGTACATGAGCAGTGTATGGCAGTGAAATGACTTGTTGGTATACATGGATGATTTGGCAATGATAAGAGCGCAAAGGTTATCAACAATAGATTCAGAATTTGGTTTGACCGATTCATAAGTTCGGCAATCTCTTTTTATATGGGTAGCAGGACGAGGCAAGAAAAGGAGGTTGTAGCCTCCTTCCAGTTGTAGCTGGAAAATTGAAGTCATTGTAATAAGAGGGTTGTTGCCTCCTTCCAGTTATTTTTGGAAAACTAATATTAAAAATTCTTTCGTGGTTTTACCCCCGGGACTTGGGTTTCCACGTCAAAAATTAATGTGTACTGTGCAACTTGTTATTTTCATACACATTGATGATATGCTGCGATTGGATATCAACATAATTAACAACTTAAGCATGGATTGTGGCCTATGGATATTCACAACCTCAAATTAAGTGGCTTACCAGTTTAAGTGAACTAATGACACTCCATAAATCTATCTCTAAAAATTAGATTCTAGTTATGAAAACTTGATGTCACTTCTCTCATTCTTATTCATAGCTCTACATTTCACTTATATATATATATATAATTTAAAGTCAATACTTATATTTGAATATTGAATCTTGGGAGTCATGTCACTCCCTCACTCGCATCAAGGAGCACGAGAATTATTCCCTAGGATGCATAAGGTTCATCAGTGTTACATGGGTACGCATCCCCAAGGGTAGGAAACGTGTTTCCACATCCTCGCACGTCTTCAAAACTTGGAAACGTCCTCGGACGCCCCCTCCCCCCTAACATCCCCGTTTGAAGGAAACTCAAGAAAATATAGAAGTGGAACGTTTCCCCCCTAAAAATGGCGTCCCTGTGTTTCCTTTGATAGTTTTTCACCAAAAACATAAAATAAAATAATAATAATAATTAAAAACTAATGATAAAGAGCTATGTTGTCCACTATTTTCTTTCTCATAGTCTCGATTTCATTTTGTTATCTAATATGATTGTATTTCCGGATTTGTTTTATTAATAATAGCTTATATATAATTATATTTCATTTTATTTTACTTAATATATATTGTAAGCTTATTTTAATCTTTTGATTATAAAGTTACAAACTTTAATAACCCATGCTTCAACTTTCAATTTTTATGTATTCTAATATAAATTTGCTAATGTTGAAGTGTGGAACATTGAAGCCTTCGTAACTTCCTTAGCACATTCAAAGCCAAGAACATTTAGGATGCCCAAATTTAACTTTGCACTAGCCGAAAAATATGCTGAGGTGGACTGCCATGTTATTACTAGAGGGGTGAGTGAAATTGTTTTTGGAAGCCCTTTTAATACGACCAACCGAGATGCCATATTCTCGAGGAGGTGAAGGAAGGACGGAAATAAATTATTTCGACGAAAAGAGGAGATCTCTCCGCGGGCAACAAATCAGACGAAGAGATTGCTTAATCCTGCAAGACGTTAGTGTTGTTTGCTCTGAAGTTGAATGCACAGTGGCCGGACATAGGAGAATTGGAACAATTCCGCTGCAACGAAGTCCTAAACTTTCGAAGGACCAGAAACTTTCGAAGCAGAGGATCTGATTCGCAATCGGATCGGAAAGAAGGCGAACGCGACGGACTTTGGAGCTACTGAACAGGCTAAGGAAAAAGGTTATAAGAAAGGAAATCGTTTTTCTCCTTTCTTGAATGAACCTAGGGTTCTGCAAGATGTCACGCACTTACTGTCTCTAAATTCCGAAGGCGTGGATGCGGGGTGAGGTAAGCCTGTACCTATCTTTTGTTCTTTTAACTCTCGGTAAAGTCGGTGCAGTATTGGATTAAATTTAGGCGCCTTAAATTTATCTAGAGATGCTTCTTTCCACCAGGTTCTCACAAGGAGTAAATTTAAATTTCTTTTATTCAAAATATTTTTACTATATGTAAACATTTTAAAGCATTAAAGTTTGATCCAAATCACCAAGATTTCTGTCGAAAATACAACATAAACCTCCAAACCTTTAAACGCAATTGCGTGGATGTTTGTTTTAAAAAAAAAATACAAGAATTGCTAAGAATTATGGAATTTACACCAAAACCTCGAAACCTTTAAAAGCATTTTTGAAATTATGCTAATAAATTTGATCAAATAAAAATATGAAGATTTCTGTCGAATTTACACAAAAGATCCTCAAAATATTTAAAAACATCTCTGAAATTATGCTTGAAAGTTTGATCCAAGAAATGGTTAGAATCACCAAAATTTCCGACGAAATTACACCATAAACCTTCTAAAGCTTTTTTAAACTGAAATGCTTGAAATTTAAATTAAAAATCAGAATCAACCCATTTGTTTTTGGTTGCAATGACACCAGAATCGTCTGCCCAAAAGATGACGGCTTGGATTCATTTTATTCTAAGGATCTTAGGAAAGCTAAAAACAAAAAGAGCAAAAGAGTTAAACCTTCGCAGACATTTCCGTTAGTGTCACGGGAACTGAACAGCGTAATTGATTGCATCTCCTATCGAATTGTACGGGCCTCGATTTTACACCGGGGATGCTATTCCAAATCCGAATGCATTTTGCGTCCTCAAAATATCCCAGGGCATCCAAAGTATGTAACTTTAAACTTCTTTGAAGTTTTGAAAATTTATTTAAGATTTTCACAGAGACGAGATCCGTGCTAAAGCTGATGCGAAAAGGCCAATCGTCTAATGTTTAAGCTATTAAATTCACATTACTTCATCCCACACGGTAACGGGCGTCATGGGCTATGTGGGGGTTGGAATATTTGGGCGTCATGGGCTATGTGATGAGACCGGGGTTGGAATTTGACGAGCATATGAGGCAATTTACTAATCAATATACTGTTAAAATTTTTAACAGGCAAACAATTTGCTAAGACTTATTTTGTAGGGTTAATTATTTTTCCAAATTATTATTAAATTTTATTAATAAGTTTGTTAAGATATATATAATACCATGCACTTACTATAAACCACTTATCTAAAAAATTTAATAGTCCGGGTTACAGAACAGGCAAACAATTTGCTAAGACTTATTCTGTAGGGTTAATTATTTTTCCAAATTATTAATTTTTATTAATAAGTTTGCTAAGATATAAGAATCCGGGTTACAGAACAGGCAAACAATTTGCTAAGACTTATTCTGTAGGGTTAATTATTTTTCCAAATTATTAATTTTTATTAATAAGTTTGCTAAGATATAAGATATATGTATGTTTAGATAAGTGGTTTATGGTAAGTGATATGATATTATATATATATATGTAATAATGAAGATTGAAACTTTCTCACTTGATTGAAGAGTAGGTAGGTGAGTTTGTTTTCAATGCGGATGGTTTTGTTTTCATTCAATTTGTTCTTTATTCTTTATATTGGTCTATTGTTTGTTTCAATGCAAGGTCCTGCTCTTTCTTTGAGTGCCTTTCCCAAGCTTTGTGCCTTTTCTTTAAAGGACAAGTCACTTTTCACATTTGAAAGTGCAACTCCTAGAGAAATGTGGGTACCATTTTAGAAAAAGAAGTCAATTTTAAACTATGTTAATGAAGGAATTAACCCAACCATCCTCCAAGCATCATCAATTTATCGTCTAACAAATTTACCAAGCATTAACAATTTATCAATTGTCAATTTACAAAGCATCACCTATGGAATTTGAAACAGGCTTGTTTTTTGGTTATGGGCCTCAAAGTTAGAAGCACCTACTAAATTTAGATACCCATTTCTCTAGATAGTTTTAAAGTGCTCTCCTCTGGCTACCATAGACTTGAAGCTACGAATTTTGGTAAGATGTTATTTTCAATTTTTTTATAAATTTGATGGTAATCTAAAAATAAATTTCAATGAAACTATTGTCTGTGTTTTTCTTGAACATGATTTTTTTTTTGTTATTCTAATATTGAGTTGAGTTAACATTTGTGACTAGACAAAGGCATCGAAACATGGTTTTGTTGTGAGAGGCTTCCAATCCCACTTTGTACACTTCCAATACTTCAAAGTTACAATTGATAGGTCTTGTTACTAAAAGCTTTTCACATATCTATTCACATTTTTTTAAATGATTTATTCTATATATGTTAAAACTTAGTAACATTTTATTATTTTTGTAGTTTTAGTAATTCGTTGAAACAATTAATTTTACTCATGGAGAAAAAGCTTCCAACCAAGTTTGAAGTTGAAAGTGGTTTCTTAGTATCCATTTATAAGGGAATGTGAATTCGCCCAAAGAAAAAAATACGAACCATGAACAGGTTGGTACAAATTTTGACCTTCCCCCACAAAAACACATTGAGAATTAAATTAAACCCCATGGTTGTCAATTTGAACGAAAAATGGTATCACACCACATGCTCTATATTATTAAAACTTGTGTCCATAAAATAATTTTTACCAAAAAATCTACGTCATGAATAATACATAGACAATTGTTGTAGCTTGGTATGTGCAGTTTCATGTGCAATAATAATTCAATAATCTAAAACAGTCTATACCTTGAAAAACAACCTTATTAAACTTCTTTTGATAAAGGAAGGCGAGAACATCATAGTACAATCTCAATTTCAATGCGTTTTTAAATGAATAGCCTCTACAAATGGCATATTATATTTATCTAGTCTTTTAACTTAAGTCTTTGGAATAAAATATCACAATTTCAATTGCACTATTCATTTAACATGTTAATCTTGAAATATTTGGTATCCTACATTACATGTGACCTAACATTAATCTCTGGAAAGGATTCTAGGTTCCATCATTTGTTTATTTCATAAGTTTATCACTTAATGTACTTCAAATGCGTAATGTTGATACATGTTACTTTTGGGTTGTCTCGTCGTTAGTGGATTTTTTTGGTTCACCCTCGATTTTGAAAGTACATGATCAATGGAAAACATGGGTAAATGTGTTTATTGTTATCTTTTAATTAGAAATTAAACTTCTTAATAATAAAAATAAATAAATTTTACAATTTCAATTCACCATTTATGTATCATGCTAGCCTTGCAAAATTTGGTATGTAGCATAAGATGTGGCCTAACATTAACCTTAAAAAAGGATTCTAAATTTCACGTTTTGTTTGTTTCTTAAGTTTATCATTTAATGTACTCCAGATGCATAATGAAGGCACATTTTACTTTTGAGTTGTCTATGTTTTTCTTAGTAGGTTGTTTTGTTCAACTATAAATTTTCAAAGCACGTGATCAATGAAAAACATGAGTAAATGAATCTATTGTTATTGTTTAATTGGAAATTAAATTCCTTAATAAAAGAATATATTTTAATTGAAAATTAAATTCTTTAATAAACATTATTATTGAATGTTATTTTTTTAAATAACATTTCATCGTTGAAGGGTAATTTTTTCGCCAAAACGTTATGGAATGGGCAAGATCAAAGTTCAAAACACCAAAAAAGTTTAGTTTAAAGGACACACAAAAATGAAATTCCAACCCTGGTGATGACGTCATAAAACATTAGAGTTTTTTTTTTTGTAAGTAGCAGTACATATTCATCTTCATATTAACAGAAAAGAAGTGTACAGAGCATCAAAAACTTGCTACAGGGGCCTTAAACTATGAGGCCACCCGCCCATTCTGTCAAAAAAACTAGAGTTCAGGTTTTCTGAAATACAGAAAAGTCTACTCTTCCCAGAGCTATACACTTTCACTAACATATTACAAATTATAAAATGAATGTGGACAGACATGAAAATTACACATTTTAAAAACAAGGAGAACCAGAAAAACTGAGTCGCAGAGGGAACTAGGGATGGTATTGGAGCGTCTAGGGTGTAGCATCTCCCGCAAAGAAGTCTGTTGTCTCCTCCAGGATCGAGCAGGGTCGATAATCATCCACTTGATTTCGTTGGACTGTAGGTTGCATCTCCTGTATCGATTGAGCAACAATGACAACGGTTGGAGCTTTGCGGCCACACTTGACAGGCATAGTGATTCTCATGTTCTCCCTATGCTCCTGCATCAGAACAGTGGAATTTCCCGCAACTACAAAGGTCTCACCTCCCTTCCCACACTGGTCCTTGTCACCATCACCTTCCTCGTTGCATGTGCTGGGAAACACTGAATAGTGTCGCCAGTTAAAATTTGCTTTCAGGGTGCTGAGTTGCGCACCAGTTTGGTTGAGACAGGTGCGAATGCTCTGCACCAAATACTTGGCACCATTCCATTTGGTTGTCATGTCCTCCATAAACAACCCCAACATGTTTTTAATCATCTAATAGTTATTTATTCTACCACCACTTCTTTCGAAGGCTAGATGTTTAGAGACCGCCTTAGATTCCCACTCATCAATCATACATCTAACATGCATGGATATCTGCATTATATATCCATCAGTATCTCTGAGGTTTTCCTTACGACAACCACCTCCATGACTTGTACTACCTCTACGTGAACTGTCGCGTTGCCTAGGCATTTTCTCTTCAACTTTGCAAGTAGGCTCACAGAGAAATGAACACTGAGTAGAAGCAGGAAGACGAGAACGCCCGAAGATTGGAGGTTAGCATCCTCCATGGTTTGAAATGTCGGCTTCATGGAGCTCTGTGTTAACACGTGCAGGACTTAATTCATTTGCATTATAGTCCAGACTGGACATGACATTGCAACTACTTGCAAGGTTGGCAAGCGGTTCACACCCTCAGCATTTAATTCGACCACACTTCCATCAGCTTTGTTTCTCGTGCCACAGCCACGTGTTCTGAGCGCCAAATGGCCCATGTGGAGGTCTCGCGTGTCACCTGCATTCAAGAGTCATAGAACATTAAAGTTAACGACTAAAAATACCACTAATTGAAGACACAAAGATGTCGCTAATTGAATAAAAATAAAGGTTTCAAATCTGGATTGTGATTGTCCAAATACCACATTTTAAAACTACTTAACTCTATTAAATTGAGCACATAGATCTATGGATCAACACACAACTCACAAAATAGATCACACAATTTACTCAGCAATTGAAGAATGAAACAGTGCAAAGATGGCTTGCAACTGTGAATGCTTTCGAGGCAAACCCTTTGAATACTTCCCCATATTTTATGGATGGTAGACAAAGTAAACCACCGGCTTTGATGACCTAGATGTTGAAGAAGGTTATTTTTTAGGAGCAAATGATGCGGGAGGCGGCTAGGGTTTATCCGTGCATGGCCCTGTGGCAGGGGCTGGCGCGAGTACCTTAATGATGTGAGCAGGCGACAGGTGGGTTTGATTATGGCCTCGGAGTCGGGTTGCTGCAGGTGGTGTGTCAGGATTTTTTTGGGCTGCATTGTTTTTGCAGTTTTCTTTCGTCTAGGGGTTTGCCGTGGACGTGAAGGCGGTTTGGGGTTGTGATTGGGCGGTCGCGACTTTGGCAGTTTCGGGGCAGGGTGTTCGCGGCGGTTGGGGGCACTTCCTTAAGTAATTCTTTGGTTTTACTGTGGTCATTTTTACTGTGGTAAGATGGGTATAGATGATCTGGTTGATTACTCACTGGATCCGATGCCGGAGGGCGTTTTCCAATATTCCTTGGGTGGTTATAGTTTGGGCAACAAAAACTTTTGGGACAGAGAGTTTCTTTCAGATTCCTTGCTTTCTGACTCAAGCGTTTCTTTCTCTTCGTCTTCCTTATTTTCAGATCTTCCTCCTGTGTTGCCTGCTGAACTTGTTTTTCTTCCAGGTGTGGTGGAGGGTTTTTTCTCGGTGGAGAATGTTCTTATTGCCGTGGATAATGAACATACCTTGGGGGCTCATACTCCGGGACATGGAGTTGAGGGAGGGGTGGCGTCAACGGAAGGTTTCTCTGCTGGGGTTTTGGGTTTGAATGGGATTGGATTTGTCGATGTTGATCCTCAGGGCTTGTGTGGTTCTATTCCTGCGGGGGCTTCAGAAAAACGAGCAGAATCTTCACATGGACATACTCCTCTAGGGCGGAGGGAGCCAGTGGTAAGTCAGACTGGGGGTGGGGATGGTGGTGTGGGTCGTGGGGCTGGAAGAAGAAGAAGGGCTATAGTCGAAAAGAAGAAGAAGGCGTGTACATACGCTCTCGGGGAAGACATCAGGTGGTCTCAAATTATGCAGATGGCTTCTTTTACCATGGTTGGAAAAATCATTGGGAAAAATTGTTCGATGGCTGTCATCGAAAATTGGATTAAAGACTGTTGGGCCGATGAGCTGGGGGAGGTTCCTGAACTTGAAGGATTAACGCAGGCTGGTTTGCGCTTAATTTTTCTCAACAGGTGCATGTCAGCGAGATCTTAGAGAGGAATTAGGCTTTGGATCAGTGTATGGTTCTGCTCAAAATGTGGACTCCGACTTTCGACGCTTCTCGAGAATAGGTGGATGTGGTTCCAATATGGGTTCGCCTTCTGGGTCTTCCCAGGCAGTATTGGTTGGAGGATCATTTCACCAGTATCGGCAATATATTGGGGACCTTCCTTGAGGCGGATATGTCCTTTAAAATTACAAAGCTTCGGAGGGTGGCGTGGATTCTGATAAACATCAATGTGAGGGAGGGCCTGTATGAAGAAATTCATCTCTCTTGGGGCAATACTTTCTTCAAACAGTGACTGGATTATGAAAACATCCCTTTTAGATGCCGTCATTGTCACACTTATGGTCATTTGGCGGTTGATTGTTCACTTGGGGTGCGTATGATCAATAGTTGTGGCTCCCAAAAGGGCTCCCGTGGGAATGGATCTAGCAGAGGCACATTGTCGCCGACTTTGGGACCTTTGTCGTCTGAACCACATGAGGGGCTCGTGGAAGTGGAGAATACGATACCTCCTATGTGGGAGGATGCTTTGATCCCAAGGGCTCTGGCTGAGGAAGTTGGTGTTGTTATTGGTCCTAATGTGGGGGCGTTATCTGCGGGTACCTCTTCCTTTTCCCCTTCTCCGTCAATAAATGTGTTTACTAATATTTTTAATATTTCTGGGATGGATTGGATGGGGAAAAAACTTAAAACCTTAACTATCTCTCCTCTTCTCTTGGTTACTCCTACCCCTTCTTTTGCTGCAATTGATGAGGATGTAGTCTCCCCCCTTCCTTTGGTGGCTTTTACCCCTTTTTCTGCTACTTTAGTTGAGGATGTTAACCCTTCTTCCCCTGTTCCTGCATTGTTTGAAAATGGGCCTCCCATACTCTACTCCATGCCTGATTCGGGCTATTTCCTTAGGTCGGGGAAAAAGGTTATAACTGGGCAGTTGGGGAAAGATTATCATCCTGTATCTCGTGGGAGAGGTCGCACTTCCTTTCTAGCAAAGGCACAGTCCAGGGCTCGGAAGGATCTTCATGAAGGAAAACAACTTTCTATTGAACGGGCACTTAGAGCTGTGTAGGCCCAGAAAAATGGGCGGAAATGAAGATCATGTCCTTTAATTGTCGGGGTCTGGTAGGTCCCCTTAAAAGACCTGCGCTACGAAGCTTGATCGATTTGGAGCACCCTGATGTGATGTTGTTACAAGAAACTTTAGGTGTAGGTGATGTGATTAAAGCAAAGTTGGAGAGTTGGTTCTTGGGCTGGCAGTTTGTGACCTTGGATGTTCGGGGTCGTTCGGGGGGATTGGCCATGGGGTGGAATACTTGTATGGTGAAAGCTCTAAACATTTGGGGTCTAGATTTTGTGTTGGGGATGACTTTATAGGGATTGGATCAGGAGCCCCCTGTGGATGTTTTCAACATCTATGGCCCATATCTAAACCATATTCTCTTCTAGGAAAATATCTTTAATTTTATGGTTATAATCGGAGGTGATTTAAACTTTTCTTTGGGACAGGCAAAAGTCTGGGGACCTTTTGCCCGTCCTGATTTACTAACAGAATACTTTTCTCAGAAGCTCATTAAGAGGAATTGGCTGGATATTGAACCTGTTAAGCTTAAGCCTACTTGGCATAACAATCGGTGTGGGGATGGGCGTGTGGCTAAGCGCCTTGATCGTTTTTTGATTTCCAAATCTATGTTGGATCAACAACACTACATAAGGCAATGGGTGGGTTGTGGGGGTCGTTCTGATCATCTGCCAATATTTTTGGAATATAGGAATGGCCCTGTTAGACCACCTAGTCCTTTGAAATTCAATAAGACCTGGTTAAAGGATGAATCGTTTCAACAACTGATTCTTACAAATTGGGTTCCTTATAATCCTGACAGTCTCATGATTGCGTCTTTACAACTTGCGGGAAATTTTTCCCAGATCAAAGGTTTGATTAAGAAATGGGCTGGGGAAAAGCGTAGCAGAGAAGATCTCAAATTGAGGCAGCTGGAGAAGGATATTTATAACATCATGGATATGGAGGGAGGGGGGTATTTGAATCAAGATACAAAAGATTCCTTTGTTAGGTTGCAGGGCAGAAGGAATACTATCCTCTTGGACAAGGAGGAAACCTGGAGATTGAAAAGCAGGGCTATCTGGCTTGAGTGTGGAGATGAAAATACAAAATTTTTCCACTCTTATGCCAGGGGAAGGAAAGCGTTGAGTACTATTTGGAGTCTGGAGGATAGGCTGGGAAGAAGTCTTGAAACTTTTGAGGATATGGCTGGCTTAGGGGTTGAACATTTCCAGCATTTATTTCAGGCACCGGAGGGTTCACATCTTGTGGAGATTATGCGTATTGCTCAGGTATTTCCTCATTTTGTGGGGGAGGAAGACAATCTCTCTCTGATGGAAGAGGTTGCTGAAGAGGAACTTAAAATGACACCTCAGAGTTTTCAGAAAGACAAGAGTCCTGGGCTTGACAGCTGGACTATTGAATTCTTTACAGACCTGTATGATCTTTTGGGGGATGATATACTGAAGGTGGTGGAGCACTCTCGTCTGTTGGGCAGGATCCCGGCCTGTTTTAATTCGACTTTCATAGTTTTGATTCCAAAGGTGGATAACCTGAAAACTCTACATGATTTCAGACCTATCTCACTTTGTAATTGCATTTATAAGGTGATCTCGAAGATTATTGCTTGTAGGTTGAAGGATATATTGTCCGAGCATATTTCGACAGAACAATTTGGGTTTCAAAGGATGACAGATCCATGAGGCCATTGGTGTGGCTCAAGAAGGCCTACACAGCATGAAAACTCGAATTCTGAAGGGGGCAATTTTGAAAATTGATCTCTCTAAAGCCTATGACAAGGTAAGTTAGACATATATTCATATGTTACTAATTCATCTGGGTTTTGGGATTGCATTTGTCAGGTGGATTATGTGTTGTGTCACCACGGTGTCTTTCTTTGTTCTGATCAATGGGGCTGCTTCACCTTTCTTTCATGCGAAGAGAGGACTGAGGCAAGGATGTCCTTTGTCTCCTCTATTGTTTCTTTTGGTTGCTGAAGGATTGAGTCATTTACTCCTGGAGGCTCATAGGGGGGGTAACTTGAATGGCATTGATGTTTCACAACATCAACAGATCACTCATCTATTGTTTGTGGATGACGTTCTTATTTTCTGCTCACGAACTGTCCATGATTTGAATACAATTGCTGAGATTTTGGCCCTTTTCTCTTCTGCGACTGGCATGGAGATTAATGAAAGGAAATCTACGTTAACAACTCATCGTTTGGATGTTGCTGAAGTTGGACATGCTACTCATTGTTTTCCTTTTATTCAGGCTACTTTGCAAGATGGTCTAAAGTATCTGGGTTTTTTCCTGAAACACAACAATTATTTGAAGAAGGACTAGGTGTGGCTGATTGAAAAATTTGAGAAAAGATTACATACCTGGAGTCATCGGTGGCTGTCTAGGGCGGGGGGATTGGTTCTGGTTAAGGCTGTGTTGGAAGCGATACCAATTTATTGGATGTCTCTCTCATGGATCCCTAAAGGTATCCTGGAGAAAGCTCGTCGAATCTGCCTTCATTTTTTATGGGGTGGGAATAAGGAGGCAGCGGTAACCCCTTGGGTTAGATGGGATAGGATCGCTAGGCCCAAATCTTTGGGAGGTTGGGGTCTTAAAAACATTTTCTTTTTTGCTGAAGCATTGGTGGCAAAAGGGGGATGGCGATTGATTCAAGCTGAAAATTTGTGGACTAGGGTGATGTGTGCGAAATATATTGCTCCTGATACTATTTTGGACTGGATCAGGAATCCAATAAAGAGTCACCGGGGTTGATCAGTCATATGGAAAGCGGTGATTAAATCCTTTGTCATCGAGGAAAATCTTGTCTGGAAGGTTGGTAATGGCAGGAGGGTGCGGGTGGATCCTTGGTTGGGATGCAATTGTGGGTTTAGATTTTCTGAACCGTTGGTGGCATCTCTCAGACAGCACAAAGTTATTTACCTATATCAACTTGCTTCTCCGGTACATGAAAATAGGTGGACTCAGGGTTGGCGCTCAACTACCTTCTTTGATCTGCCTTTGAGGGAAGAGGCTAAACTAAATCAATATATTCGGCTACTTAAATTATCGTTGGTGCAGATTCGGGAAGGGGATGATGAACTTATATGGAATGCGGCGCCTAGAGGGAGATACACCCCAAAGGGGGGGTGTATCTATCTCAGTTCAGCTGGAAATGACCAAAGGATGGAGTGGTGGTGGAGGAAGATCTGGAAACATCATTGTCCGCCTAAATGCCGATTATTCTGGTGATGTGTTCTTGAGAACAAGGTACCGATATGGGAAAATCTCATAAACGAGGTTTTTTTGGCCCAGGATAGTGTGCCTTATGCCGGGCTGAGGGGGAATCTGTGGTACATATGTTCCTTAAATGTACCTACTGTGTGGAGGTATGGACAGAGTGTTGTAAGCTTTTGGGATTGGGTCCTGACTGTCGGTGGGAAGGGGATTCAATTCTTGATCCTTGGGATCGTTGGCGTAGATTGGAAAAGGTGGATGTTATGAAGGTACTCCCGCTCTTGGTCACTTGGGGCATCTGGCTGGCCAGGAACAATGTGGTGTTCAATGGGAAAGTATGCACTCCTACAATAACGGCGGGGAAGACATGTGGGATTGCATTGGCACTACCCAAACATATCAGGATCGAGAAACAGAGAAAACTACTTGAACCGGTAATCGATAGGTCATCACCCTAGGGGTTCTTTGATGGTGCTTCACAGAATACAGTATGCAGGGGGGATGCTATCCTACATATGGCCGAAAATCATTCCTTTGAATTGATGGCTGGGCTGGGAGAGGGTGGAAACAATCGGGCTGAACTGTTAAGTTTGAAAATACTTCTCATATTTGCAGCAGAAAAGGGTGCAGAAACCTAAAGGTTTTTGGTGATTCTCTGAATGTGATCAACTGGGTTAAGAGGATTCAAGCTTGCAGAGACCTTATTTTGTAAAACATTTTACTTTCTATATGGGATATCATATATTCCTTTAATTCGATTTCATGTACACATGTTTACAGGGAGAACAACTGCCAGGCGGACACAGCTTCGAAGGCGGGGCTCCAGTTGGATACAGGGGTGTGGAAGATTAAGGAGCGGTTAGATGATGTTGTTTTTGAGTTTTATCATCGTTCCTTCATAGAAGGGGAGGCGATATGAGACAGGTTGTGGTTTTTTTGGTGGTGGTGTTATGTTGTCCTTTTATGGACAGATGTGTTTGTATGATCCTTTTATATGACTGTTGGTTGATATGACCGATACTATTTTTTGACTATATGGGCTGCTATGGTTTTCCTCGCTCATAGAGCATCTATGTTTCTAGAACTGATTATTATTTCTCGATCAGTGGATAGATGGGCTGACCAATCTTTTTTATTTGGGATGGGATATGATTATAGAACATATTATCGAGTGCTGATCTTTGGTTACAAATATGCTACGCATATCTACAAAATGTAATTTTGTCTCTCTATGGATGAAATAAAATTATGCTTTTTTTCTTTGGAAAAAAAGTTGTGAATGGTTTCATTAACCAAAAGTAATTAGATAATAATTACAATGAAGTACAATGGCTAAATAGTCACATGCAATTCGAAACCATGTGAGGAAATTCAAATTGATTAGACTCTATTTAACTGAATGGTTAACTAAACTTGTCTAAATCATTATCGGAGTTCATCGGAGTTCAAAATCCAAACTCAAGTGTCTAATTCGGTGTTGACTAGTCTAACTGACTGAGGTAGGTGAGTAAATGTGCCTCACCTGCATGCAGCCATGCAATCCTAGCGCTAACTGAATAGAACTGAGTGCAAGGAAATAGAACTAAATGTAACTGACTCCTAACTGAGCTTGACCAGTCACCAACTGAACTCAACTAATGGAGGTTCATATCAGCACTCCTAGTGGCTCCTAATTTGTAGGGATTGATCTAGGAGGCTCCTAAATTGATGCATATAAGTGCAATCAGTGGTAGTTGGCCTCAATTAGTAGTTCCCCACACTTTAGTAACTAGTGCATGTGCACCAATTAGTCCAAGTGGACCCAATGGTTCCAATAACTAAAAATATATTGAAAGGACTCCCAATTTAGACATAATGACCAAATTGGACAAGGGGGGTTTAATAATCCTAACACCCCCCCTGAATGCTAACATGGAGAATTTGCGGGCCCTGGTAACTAAGACCATAGGTCACCCATTACAACAAGTAAAGTAAAGTAACTGTTCAATACAAGGAGCTAGGGAAAAAACCACATGGGAAAAAATCCCCCCTCTAACTAAGCAGATAGAATCAGGATTCAAGTTCAAGTTTGAAAAACTTGAAAATGTGTTGCTGCAAAATTTGTGATGTAGTGGAGCAGCATGCATGATGTTTTGTGCACAGGTATCCTAGGGCCTAGCATGTAGACTTCTCCATCTTCTCCAAAATGTTGATGGAAGGAAGGAGGAATGTAACCCTTACCTCTTGTTGAACGAAGAGGTGTATGATCCACTCTATTCTTCTAAATGTAGTGAGATTGAGCCCTTACCATGTAGCATCTTACAGGGATTCTATTGCATCTCTCTGAAGGAGGTAAGATTGCATGACATAGCGCAAGGGTCTTTCCCTTCTGAGTGTCAGATGGATTTCCAGTCATCTTCCTAGCTTCCAGTTTGGAAGGAGGGACTAGATCTGGATCTGAATCACCCTGAATCTCAATCTCATAAACTGATACAGTTGGATCTGCAATACTAGTGGAAACTGCAAAAGAAGTAGATGAAATGTTTTTACATTCCCTTGCAAGTGGCTGCTGAGAGTGCACTGGTTCTGAAAATGGCATGAAGTGTGAGAACTCATATGCCTTTGAGGCATGATTTGCAGCACCCTTCGCTATGATGTTCCCAGTAGAGATATATGTGATCTCCACTGAGTCAGGACCAAATATGACTCACTTTGGAGAGTCGGTATGAGTCATCTACTATACAGATAATAGGTTTGCAGCTAGGGAGGGAACATAAAGCACATCTTTGAACTTTCCATGTTCAAGCTTGATAGAGCCTTTCCCTTTGGCTTGAACTTTACTGCTATTTCCCATCTGAATACTAGGACCATCAAAAGATTGCAAGGAAGAGAATGATTCTTTGGATGCAACCATATGATTGGAAGCTCCAGAATCAATGAGGAAGGCATGTGTTGTTGAGTAGCTAGCCTTTATTGCATGACATGTCTCTTCATGTTATTCAGTTTCTTCTCTATGGTCGGCCTTCCTTGCGCTATCAAGTATAGTAATGTTATGTTTCTTCAGAAGAAGAGAGATCTCATCGATTGTTCTTTTCATAATGGTGCTTTCTAGATGAAAGCCCCTTCCACAGTGAGAACAGAGTGTCTTTCCTTTGTCATTCTTCTTGCTTCTCTTCGAACCTGAAGGCTCTTTTGACTGCTCTTTCTCTACAAGAGACTCATCCTTTTGCTTCCCTTTATCATTCGCTACCTTAGGTCCTCCTGCAACTAGTGCTTGATCTCTGGAAGATCAAATGATCCCCATTTGAATCAACTTGTCATGGTCCTGAGTGAGGGATTCAATGAAGGATTTAAGAGTAGGCATCTTCTAGTTTGGAGTAGAAAGCTTCACATAATGAAATGTTGATACAAATACTGAATAGTCTCCACCAAGTTTGGAGATAATGGCAAGGATGAGTTGATCATCCTCCTTCTCAACCTTGCACAGCTTCAATTGGAACACTAGATGCTTGAATTTTGTGAAGAAGTCATTTCGTGTTTCCAAATTGGCTGGGTGGAGAGAGATCAGCTCATTCTCCAGCTGATAGATCCTTAAATCATCGTGCTTGTCAAATAAGGAGGCAAGCTTATCCCAAACCTCCTTGGGAGTCTTCAACCCATTGATGTGGAAGAGAAGATCTCGAGATATTGAGAGGCACAAGCATCTGTAGGCTTCATCAAGCCTATTCTGATACTTTTCTTTGTCAACATAATGAATTGGATCTTTCTCTGTCTCCATTGTGAGTTTGAAGAGTCTTTTGGAGCGTATTTGCATCTCCATGTCCTCCTTCCACTGGTGATAGTTGAAAGGAGTGAGAAGTTCCATTGGAGGAGCCATTTAGAATGCAAAGGAGAGGACTGAGTTGTTGTAGCGAATGCAAAGAAGGAGATTGTGCTGCTTGTAGTGAATGCAGTGAAGAGGACTGATAAACCTGTATATCACACAATCAAAAAAACAAAATAAGAGCGACAGTCTACACTTTTGGAATTTCCTTCACACCCAACATAGTTGATCAAGCAAGCTTGATCAACAATTCCTTAACTTGGGATATAAGGGGTAAATTCTTCGCCTTTGGTGCGGTACTGGAAGGAGCAATTTTGCTCAAAAATATTTTTTGATCCAAGTATGGATCTATAGTAGGAGAAGTGTCTTGTCATGTCGAGGCTCTAATACCATATTAAATTAAGCATGTAGATCTATCGATCAACACACAACTGACAAAATAGATCACATAATTTACTCAGCAATTGAAGAATGAAACAGTGCAAAAATGGCTCGCAACTGTGAATGCTTTCATTAATCAAAAGTAGATAGATAATAATTACAATGAAGTACAATGGCTAAATAGCCGCATGCAATTCGAATCCATGTGAGGAAATTAGAATTGATTAGACTCTACTTCACTGAATGGTTAACTGACCTTGTATAAATCATTATCGTAGTTGAAAATCCTAACTCAAGTGTCTAATTCAGTGTTGACTAGTCTAACTGACTGAGGTAGGTGAGTAAATGCACCTCACCTACATGCAACCATGCAATCCTAGCGCTAATTGAATAGAACTGAATGTAGGGAACTATAACTAAATGTAATTGACTCCTAACTGAGCTTGACTAGTCACCAACTGAACTCAACTAATGGAGGTTGGTATCGGCACTCTCAGTGGCTCCTAATTTGTAAGGATTGATCTAGGAGGCTCCTAAACTTATGCATGCAAGTGCAATCAGTGGAAGTTGGCCTCAATTAGTGTTCCCCACACTTTAGTAACTGGTGCTTGTGCCCCAATTAGGCCAAGTGGACCCAATGGTGCTAGTGACTAAAAATAGACTAAAAGGACTCCCGATTTAGATATGACTCCTGATTTAGACATAATAACCAAATTGGACAAAGAAGGATTAATAATCCTAACAAACTTGTCGAAATCACGATTTGAGCAACATAATCTATAATTTCAACAATTATTTTTAATGGGAGATTCCAATGAATGAGGGCATTTTGGTGGTCTCATATACCATTCCCAAAACTTTGGCATGGGAAACAAAATGTATGGATGTATTTTTGTCTGCCCAATGCATCGCCCTCAACGGACAACCGTCGATCTTTTTTATTATAAAATTAAATGCACACTATACGTACTCGATAAGGATGTATTTAATGGTATATAGATTAGGGACTAAAGGCATAATTTCCCCCTTGTTTTGACAATAAAAATATAAAATAGAAGTTCGAGTTTCATTTTAAAATTTATTGATGGAAATTTGTGAGAGAGTTTTGTAAATTTACACATTTTGATTCACTTTTTGGATTTCCAAACAATATACCATATAATAGAACTTTATCTTAGGGTGGTAATTAAGATGGATTTTCAAAAAAACTTAAGGTTGGTTTTTAAGTTGGATTTTCAAAAAAACTTAAGGGTGGTTTTTAAGTTGGATTTTCAAAAAAAACATATGGTAGAGATTGAAATTTATCTTGTTCGGGTGATTGTGATTTGGGTTTTTCATATAATTTAAAAAAAAACATGTATATATTTATTATAACATTAAGTAAATTATATAAACAAGAGCCACGAAGTGGCAATGTTCCCGACATTGCTAACAGGTATTGTTATAAGAAGAAAGCTAAAGAAGGAAACACCCAAATCAAAAGCATGCATGCAAAAAAGAAAATTTAATTTCTTAAGTAAGGTGGTACTCTTTGAATTCCTTTGCCACCATAAAAAGTAAATGTCATTCATTTGTCATGTGATCCATTAAATTTATTCTCGACTAATTATGGGTCTATACCAATGACATGATAAACTCCAAGCAAGTTAGCCTACACAATAGTTGAAAATGACTAGGCTACTTTGGTTCTTGCATGATGTGGTTAATGATAAGTGATGTGTCAGAATTATACACTATTTTGTTTATTGTTTATGTAGAAAAGCTATATTATGATTCTAAGGCCAAAATCTTGCAAAGAGATGATAGCCTGAAAAATGACCCTATGATTTTAGGATCAATCAAGCATTGGGTTGCGTGATATGGATGTTAGCTTTAACAGTTGAACTACCATTTTTCATGGAAACCCTAATCTAAGAAAAGCTCAATATTGTAAAATTTTCTCTATCTTCGTGGCACCAAAAAACCTCCAAGAAGATAGAGAAAATAATTTTTATACCATTATTGAACAACTTTCAAATACTCATGAAGTATATGAACCACTACAATATTATTTAAAACAACATAACAAATAAGCTTGTTAACAATGCACTCTAATATGTGCATTGGTAATGAGATCATTTTTATACCATTATTGAACAACTTTCAAATACTCATGAAGTATATGAACCACTACAATATTATTTAAAACAACATAACAAATAAGCTTATTAACAATGCACTCTAATATGTGCATTGGTAATACTCATTGTGTGGGCTCATCTACATGGAGAGTACATTGTACATGAACCCCAGGCATAAGGCATAATCCTCTACTCTGGAAGTCGTATTTTGCCTGATCTCCTCCCACATCATGGAAAATTTAACATCCTATAAGGTCATCTTGAAATATATGGAAAATTCGATGAAGAAAATGACTTTAAATTTGATTTCTTCATACTCATTTTAAAATCATTCTAACAGAATATAAATTCCCCGTCAAATTTTGTTACAGAAGAACCATAACACTACATTGAATACAAAGACCTACATAACAACGAAAATATACTAAAATAAATCAGGGAATTATTAGACCCCGTAGAAACAATGTGCTCTTTCTGAGTAGCAAGGTTCTTTTTCTCTAAATTTGGGGAGCATTTCATTGATGATGTTGAATATTATTTTACGCTGAAATAATTCATTTAACTAAAATGAAGTCTATGACTCTATAGTAGTAAATCAAGGAAGGAAATTTAGTTTACCTTTTCATCGAAGGGAATGCCTTTAAGATAAGGTGAGCTCAATACGTACAAAACATACAATAAGTTCAAAAAAAATGTTGTAAAGCCTGGTATGTTTAGAGTTTTAGAAGAACAAATCTTTAAACTCATAAAATCCTAAATGTCCCATTATTTTTTTGAGTCAAAAAAAATATTTTTTAGTTTAGTCCCATGTAAGCAAAAGAAGAAAATACCTGGTAAGAAATGGAGCTTGAAGCCTAGAGATTGAACTATTTACACCGTCTATGTTACATAAGTCCACAAAGCTATCGTATTTGTCATAAATTATACTCTAGACATAGAATTGTATAGAATAATCGATGTTTAGTGATAAATGATTTTTGAAGTTCCTTTAATATTGGAACTCGAATACATTTAATCTACATTTAGTAGAATTTAAGTAGCCTGCAATACAATCAGCAAGACCTATACCATATTATTGTGAAACTCTTAAAACAATTGCATTCCTCGCCCATATCTCAAATAGCCCTTCCATTCCCTCATTTTATATGGCATTAAATAAAATCAAACTGCATAACATTTTGGTAAAACAAAAAAATAAGAATCAAATTTAATAAAAACCCTAATGCTGACCATGACAAGGTAATTGGATAGAGGGACACCTCGAGGCAAAAATATGACAGCAGATAAGGGGATTCGAACATGGAAATGAGAGGGTTGACCATTAGAGAAGACAGAGAGACGTTGCATGATTACACACCATCTGGCGAGTAGAAAGAAAAAATAATGAATGACCAAAGGGCCATTTCAATGGCAAAGAAAACTCATAGACGGCCAGCTACACAAGAGCCACACAGCCAACGTTAACAGGTCACCGGTATCATCTTACCAGACCTAGTTGATTCTATGCAGAGGTAACCAAGCCTGGCAGAGAGGGCGGAGAGAACAGAGCATAGGAAAACCCATCCATCAACGCACCAAAGGGGGGATGTTCATAAAGAAACTTTATACATGGCAATACAATCAACAATACATATAACATATTGTGAAACTCTTAAAAAAATTGCAATGCGAAGACTTTGCACCTTAACCTGGTCTTGGTCTTGTAAAAATTTAATGTATCTCATGGCTTCAAGAGGAATGAGTGTTGTATCGGTCTATGAAATCAATATTAGGGCCATGAAATTAAACATTATATGATACAAATTGATTCATAGACAGCTACTGGATAAGTAAATTTTTCCATGAAATAAGCTATTCAAAGCTAAAAAAAATTAAATGTTCTCAAAGATTGGAGATTTCACCTTTCCAAATGGCAAGACGAGTTATTGCAATGTTGTAATACCTTCGCGTAGCTTCTCTTTGCGCAACTACAACTTAAAGCGTGAACAGAAGCCCCTTTTACTGATCAAAACTATAGTTAAAAAATACACGAGTTGAAATCGAGCTTGTAACCTTCATTTGAGCCAGGCTATGAAGCTTCTGTTCTAGGTTTCTTGAAAGTCGTGTTGCATAGCCTGGCTTGATCATTGCTTCTCTTTTAATCAGGAGTGCATTCTCCACCTTCATTAACCTGCAGAAGCATCAACAAACATAAATAAAGATACAACTTTGTACGGTTCCCACTACACTCCTACACTCCTTTTTTTCCCAATCTTGTGTACCTTTCCCACCACTCTTGACTCTTGATCAGCAGTCTTGAACAAAACTATAAGTAAGTCCTTGACACTCGCGGCGATGGATGACTCTTGGCCTATAGTTGGTATATGGGAAATGATAGGGACAATGAGGCAGGTCTAAAAGTTAAGTAAGCCCTTTGAAGTTAAAAATTTAATTCCTTAGATGTGATTGATTGCTAGTCGGAGCGAGCATTAGCGATTGAAAGTCGCCGTCCATGGAGAACTTTTGGTTCAACAGCTCTAGTTATTCCCATAAGTCTATTTATTGGTGAACGAGGTACTTTTATTCTTCAAGGGCTTCTAACTGCACTGCTTCACCTTGCTCCTGCAAAGGATAGAATGTAGAGCTTAACATGCATTCCCTGGCTTCCACAATGGTTAGAAATACATCACATGGCCTAACAAGATAGAGTTGGTTCAGTCCGAGTTTGCATTCCCGCATTTCTGCTCTGTTAGCTTATGGTTCTTTTGCACGAGTTGGTAAATACTTCAATCTACGCTCACCCCTTTAGCCTGGTGGGTGAGCTCGGCCTCGCAAAAATCCGATCCTGATCATGCCATGATGAAAGTTCGAGCAAGATTGAAAGACTTTTGTACATCCCTTCCTTCCAGTTTATTTCGCATAACAGGTATGTATCCGAATCATTAACTTGGCCATTAAAACAAACTTGCAATCTATCAACTCACAACAACTATGTCGTACAGTCGGAGGGATTCCACTCCACCTCGAAGCAACCCGCACAGAAAAGACACCCACACATAAGAGAATGCAGCCTTCAATGTTGCTTACTTCATACAGCCGCCAACGCCTAGGAGGGGACTCCCGAGGCATGACGACATCTTCCCCTAACCAATCAGTGCCCAACAAAATAGCAAATCTCACTTAATTTTAAATAAAAACGCATCCCAAACCTTAGGTTCACCAAGGTCGACAAGGCTGAAACTAATCCAATTGACGTATCTATAAATGTCCCCCGTCGGAGACATAAGAATTGTTTTTGACAAAATATAAAATAAAAGTTCAAGTTTCATTTTAAAATTTATTGATAAAAATTTGTCAGGAATTTCTGTAAAATTACACATTTTTATTCATTTTTCGGATTTCCAAACGATATACCATAGAATAGAACTTTATCTTAGGGTGGTAATTAAGTTGGGTTTTCAAAAAAAACATACGGCAAGACATAGAAATATATCTTGTACGGGTGATTGTAATTTGAGTTTTTCATATAATTTAAAAATAAAAACATGTATATATTATTATAACATTAAGTAAATTATATATAAAAAAATGAGTATAATTAAAATAGTTTTAAAGTTCCCTGGATGCAGGTGACAAGAGGAATGACATGGGCAACAAGATGGCTCAGGAAATCGAGGACGTGGCCCACTGTGTCATCATCCCACTCAATACTACTGTGGACGGCCAGGTGGACGACGGGTGGTCACATGCACACCAGCGCCCTCATGCCACTGACACCCATCAGGAACACCACGAGAATGAAATCCATTTCGTCAGCAATCGAATTCCGGCCACTTCAGTTGATGACGCCAACACCAGCAAGGACACCAATGAACCTGCTCTTCCAAGCAGTGCCAGTCCCCTCGGCAATTAAGGCTGAGCATGCTAGGTACAGAGCAGTTAAGGCTTACCATTACGCCCATCAAACTCGATGCATTATGGCTTCCTCCTTCCTCCTCGCCCTTCAGCTACTGCATTTCATCACCCAAGCTCAGCTCACGCTTTGTTTGCCCAAGCTCGATACTGACCTTCGCTCGACGCTCAGCTCCCCCTGTTATAATAATTCTCGCCCGGGAAATCTCATGTCGCCGCGTCGAAGAGGACCTCCCAGAGGCAGGAGAGGACATGGAAGGGCTAGTAATCCCACAGAGCCACCCTTTCACCTGCATGTCAGCAATAGAGAGTACAAAGTTGAGGTTCCGGTGGCTTTGAGAACCCTGGTCGACGACTGGGAGGACGAAGTCTCTGGCTCTCTCACTGCAGCCACCCGCACCACGTCCCGCAAGGAAAACTATTGGGTTTTCAAAAATCTACTCACCAAGCTCATCCTCCGCGCTGTCAACCCTCCGTCGATCAACAACGACAACCCTGACCCTATCCAGCCACCACCGCCTCCACCCCGTTTTCCACTTCCTCCAGCCCCTCCACTTCTCCCCACACCTCCCCCTCCACTCCCCCCTGGTCAGAACATCCTCACCTCTTCGCAACGCCAGTTTGTGCAGCAGAAAGGGAAAGCTGTCAAGAAATCATCACCTTTGCCAGTCAAGCAACCACCATTTGACTCGAGCAATTCCACGAATCGCGACTCCACTCGCAGTTTCAATGAACTAGAACAGAAACGGAATAATGGCAAAAGGCAGGAACTTCAATGGGGAACAAAGTACAGCTGCCCAATCACCAAGGTACCGTTCGAGTCGCTATTATGCCAGGTGCCTTGACTCCACAGGTTTTCCCAAGGTTTTTTTGCTTTCCAGTCACTGCCAACTGCCTATCTTAGGCTAGCTTAACTTTTATATTTCATCTATTAAGTAATTTTTGGATGGTTAAGATTTGTTTTTCCCCTAAGGGGAGGATCATTTTTTGAACTCTTGGATGACCTTTTTCGGCTCTGTTTCGTGTTCTCGTAACACACAAAGTTGTATCATTAACTGTACTTTTATCTTTACTTAATAAATTAGTCCTGAACTTACAAAAAAAATAGTTTTAAAGTTTAGTTTATTTTTTATATTTATTTAAAATAAAAAAATTAATTAAAATTTTAGATAAAAATTTTAATTAAAATTTTAATTAAAATTTCAGATAAAAAATTTTAATTAAAATTTTAAAACTTGTTTAGAAAATTTCTAATAAAAATAAATTAAACATGTTAAAATTACTAAAATTTAATTTTAGTTTTGGATGATTCTAAATTTATAATCACATCCTAAAGTGGTGTCAAACCATTTATGTTAAATTTTAACTATAAATTTAAAAATTAGTATTTTATAATAAAAATGAAATTATAAAATTATAGTAAAATTATTATTTTATTATAAAAATGAAATTATAAAATTATAGTAAAATTATTATTTTATTGTTAAAATGAAATTGTAAATTATTATTTTATTGTAAAAATGAAATTATAAAATTAATGTAAAATCTTATTAACATGGTTAGGTTAGTTGTGAGATTTCAATTAATTTAATAAACTCTCTCTCATATATATATATATATATATAAATTATTTAAAAATAACATTATCTCAATTAATTTAACATAGTTGGGTGTGAGATTTCAATTAAATTAATAAACTATCTCAAACACGAATATATATATATATATATATATATATATTGAATTATTTAAAAATAACCAATTTATAATATTTATTCAAATTTCTAAAATTAATTTATATTATAACATTGACATTTTTTTATCTCATCAAACTTTGTTAATAATATAAAAAATGTCAATATCACACATCTTATGTATTTAATAACTCCCTTTGGATTTGGTGTATTTTAAAATTTTAAAATATTTAAAAGTGTTTATGGTTTGTTTGGTTTTAAAATGAATGCAATTATAACCTAATCAAACAAAGAGGTGCATGGTTTTGAAACAATTGTAATTGTAACTCAATGAAAGAAAGAGGTCTCATTGGTAGCATCGTTTTTGAATTTAAAGGTTGATTTAAGGTTTTGATTGCATCAACATCAATTGAGATTTCCAAAAAGTTGTAACTTTAATCCTGAAAATAAAAAATAAAAAATAAATTATAAAAAATGCACCTACCAAAAACACCACATTTCGATTCAAGGTAAAAATAGCCTATAAATACAACCTAGAAAAAGAACAAGAACTCTCGTCAAGTTGTATAAATTTTTTTGTTTGGACAATAGACCCTTGGAGCAACATTGCAACAACCAACAATGAAGAAGAGTGTGGACAAATGAACAGAAGCTTCAAGAAATTTGACTGTTGGATTCTAGATATCAATTTTCTAATAAGAACAATGAGGACAAATGAACAGAAGCTTCAAGGAGTTTGACTATTGGATTCTAGATATCGATTTTATGATACTTAAAGGTATGTTAGTTGTTAGTCTAGCACTTTTTCTTTCCTATTAAATTTATAAATATCAAGTAATACTTGTGTTTTATTATTTACAATTTTGCTGCAAAAATAGTAAGATTTATGTTTTTTTTATTAGCATGTTCAACTTCATATTCATATAATCCAAATTTTGTTTGATTTTAGAATGGCCACAAGATCAAAATATTTGGCATGAATCCATGTTATTGTCATTGAAGGAAAGTTGTATTGCCAAAAAATGGATTAAATAAAGGAACATCCATAAGCTTAAACAAAACTAGGTTGTTGTTGGAAGAAATGTTGGCCTGTGTGAAGTTGATTTAGAATTGATTGAAGAGATTAGGTTAGAGTTGCAACAGTTTAAATAATTGGGGAAAGCTAACCAAAAAGAGAGAGAAAAACAAGGAAGAAAAAAAACTTGCATAAATCTCAAAGATGAAATTTGATCCTCATGTTGAATTTGAAGGTGCTTCATATATCCCTTCTACCACTCTTAGGGATCCCTTTCAATATGTTTATTCAACCTGTTATCTCTATAGTTGTTTTTCGTATTTATCTTAAGATTTTATTTTTATTGATTTTAATGTTTCCATTTGGGTCATAATCCTAGTTTTACAACTATTCTTACCCTAGTTTTCTTTTGTGATTTTTTGTTACGTTTTTCTTTTAAATCAAAATAAGGCTCAAATCATTTATCTTTCAAAGGCTTTTAATTCGTATTGGAGCAAATGATATTGTGAAATTAAATGTATATATGACTTTGATTGTAAATTGGCAGCATATAAAAAAAAATGAAAATATTGATTTGCTTCCAGTTTGATTTGTTTTGCGATGATGGAATGAAGGCATCTGGCAAGGATGGTACATAGGTGGCAAGAGCTTGTACTATGGTTTAATAAATAATGCTTGTTCTTTAAAAGCTCATACAATATATGCATGAACCATTTGATCGTGGTAGTCTCCAAGTTCTCACAGGTGTTGTTATCATTTGAAGGTCGTACCCACAGGCATCGACATCATCAAACATGATTTGACAAAGATTATTAATGTTTATGTTACCATGTAATGTCTTGTCACTCATTACATTAACCTGCTTAACTCTATTTTGGACTGCATTGCATGAAATCATCGAAATGCCTAGGGTAAATATGGATGAAAACTCAGACAATATGGTAAAGAAGAAGCCCGAAAGTTTGATTTGCAAGCTCGAACCAAATAATACACAATGGATTATGCAGTTTCCAAGATCAGCGCAACTAATGAGGAATGTTGAATGGTTTCCTTTTTGTGAGAGATTGCAAGGTTATAATATTCAAGTGACCTAAGCTTTTATAAAGAATTACAAAAATGGGGTTGTTGATTTTAAAAGTTTAAAGGTTACAGTTGATGAAGAATCTATTGCAAAAGCAATTGGTGTTCCAGCGCAGGAAGAAAAATGGTTTAATCAACAAGAGTTTCAAGGTAATTACGATGAACTTTTGTTGCCAGGGTTTGAAAAGTTAAGTTGAAAAAATCGTATTCATGTAAGTAAGATCAAACCATATTGGCAGACTCCATTAGAAATGGTGCAGAATTACATAACCTGTGAGGGTCACTATGATAGAATCCTTGAGTGTCATTTGCGACTGTTAATGCATCTTAATGGAAGTTTAAAGTTTAATTTACCATTTTATTTGTTGAAAAGTTTGCAAAGAATGGTTACATGGGTTCAAACCCATCCAAAACATATCGCTCATTCCATTTATCATCAGGGTTTGATTAAATTGCTGGTAATTTCCATTTGAATAAAGATAGACGGAGTTGGGAAAGTTTTCTCCTTGAATCAAGGTTTGAAGAGAAATTTAAAGAAAAGGGAAAAAAGACAGAAAGTTCATACAAGAAGACAGAGGATGCGAATCAGCAAACAGAGAAGTATGTGGAGCAGACCAAACAGGTTGCAGATAAAGGTAAAGACCTCACAGAGGAACTTAAAGTTGCAAATGGTTTATTTCCAGAAGTTTCAACTACAGAAGAAACAATAGTTAAGCAAGTAAAAAAAGATCTAAAGAACCCTGATACTTTGAGTATTGTTATAAAAAATGCAAGTTCGAAGGAAGAAGAACGAGTTCAAACCCTAAATGCAAAAGATATTAACTTAAAGCCAAGGACTAGGCTAAGGAGCAAGTTGGAGACAGAAATGAAGCCGATACATAATCCTAGAAGCAAAAATGAAGATTTTGGCAAACTCGTTATTGTGAATGATTCCTCAGTGAAGAAAACATATAGGTATCAAAGGAATGGCACTGTTCAGAAAATGAGAACTTCATAGATCTTCAAGGGAATGCAGGATGTATACTCGAGAGATTTTGTATAAATAAACCAGCCTATTCAAAAAATGAAAATGGATCAGTTTCAAAGTCTTTGCAAGAAGATGAAGTTTGTATGGATATAAAAGAAACTGAGGTAGTCCCAGAATTAAATCAAATCAAAAAGTCTTTATAGTCTTACAAGGAGCAAACTAAATTTCTTCAAAACATAAATGAAAATCTGATGACTGCCAATAAGAGATTACGAGAAGACTTGGAAGAAAAGGAGACTGATTATCAAAAGCTTCTTCTCATATCCAAAGATATCTTAAAGGAGAAAATGGCCATTCAGAAACAATATGAACACATGAAGATCCAGAGCAAAGAATTGAAAAATCAAGTAGAGAACAAGGATGCTGAATATACCAAGTTGCAAAAGAGATCCCAGGTTCTGAGTGATTTGTCTGTCATAACAAAAGCTTCCAAAAGTCTTTAGTTGGCAAGGATTTAGGATAATTGGTTCATAAATAATTAGAATTTGACAAATATATAGTATTGTTTTACTTTGATTACACTTGCATTAAGTTTGAAAGTGAAGGTTTAAAGACTTTACTATTTTTGAAAAGTTCGATCCATGAAAATAGGATCTTACAATTGTTTCAAACTTTGAAAAAATTTGTATATAATAGACAGTAATGAGATGTAGAGGAGGTTGGAATCATTGATGGAGATCAAACCACTGTTATGCACTGTAAGGCGTATATTTACTTGCATCTTTAATATAGAACTATTGCTTTGAAATGATTATGATCATGAGCATGTTTTGTTTTAATAATTAAATTGTATGCTGTTATGATTTTATCTTGTGTGTGGTCCTATCAATCCATTGCAAGATTCTTGTGATGATATGCAATTATCTGTAAATGCTCAATTGCAAAACTTGGTTCATTCCTTTATAAATTCATGCTCATAGTATTTTTGTTGTTGGATTTTGCATTTAACTATATGTCATGCAGTTTTATGATTTATATTGTATTTGATTTCCATACCCTTTGATTACATACATTTTCTATATAAATTTGGTTTCAATCAGCTTGATTTATCTTTAAGATTTCTCTAAAGCTTGAACTTTAGTAGTTTAGGTTCAGCTCTAGCGATAACACATCCCAAACAAATAAACCCCCAAAAAAAAACATCTAAAGTTATCTCAAATCTCCCACCACCTTTGATTAGTGTCATTACTTCTCGACCAACTACAACACAAATTCAACCCACCTTTAGATGCCCATTTAAAAGGGAAACAAAGAAGTTGTCCATGAGTAAATAGCTAGATGGTGGTAAGTTGCAGATATCCCCTTCAATATTGCTCGCTCACCTTAATTGCATCCTATTTGGGATTGTCATAACTGTTGGTAAGGGCTTCAAAGGCCCTATTATGCATGACTTGAAGGGAGTTAACTTTCCACCCGACCATTTGCACCAATCGGACAACGTGTCTTGCGTAAGCTTTCACATCACGCATTGCTGGTCGGACAACGTGGCTTGCGTAAGCTTTCACATCACGCATTGCTGGTCGTACGATTGGTGCAAATGGTCGAGTGGAAAGGTAACCCCTGAATTGAAGGGGTCTATTTTGTACAAAAAGATAATGTCCATAGACAAATACTTCAAGGATTCAAAGAGTAGTGGGCCAAAACAAGATGTATTGTCGTGTCCTATGGATGAAACAATAGAACGAACTGTATCATAATTAACTTTATTGTCTTTTACCCACGGGTAACCATGTTTTTAAAATCACATACGATGCATTTGATAAGGTGAAAGATGAAAATTTGTTGTTTAAACCTTTGAATAAGGTTATTATGCAAAAAGGGTAGCTAATGTTGTGCAGGTCATCAAACATAATCTCTAACTGTGTTCTTTTTTTTGTAAGCAAGAAAACTATATATTATATATAAACATAAAAATTACAATAACCAAAAGTCTTTACACAGCCCAGACTACTCATTAAGGCCATCCATTGAAGCACACATACTACAAAATTGCCCCTCTCCGAAGGAGAAAACAGGACTTTCTAACTTATAGTTTCAAACTTTATCATATCATTGCATATCGTCTGCTAACTATTACTAGCATATCCCTATTAACCAAACAATTCACTACTGCAGGTCTACTACTATGCATCAATAAAACAACCCTTGACACTATAGATAAAAAAACACAAATTCATACTTGAATTAAGGGACCTGATGGTTAACCAACATACCCAGGCTCCCAGCAATTGTCTCGCCCTCATTCATTCGCAACAGGAAGATTATCCCATATTCTTGGTAATAATAGCAATCTTCTTATGCATTAGTCTAGCATCAACATAATGACTCTTCCAAAACTGGACATGGACCTAATCCCCCTTGTTCTTTTCTTCCTTCTCCAGCGTAACCCAAGCAAGTAACCCTTTCATTATCCAATACATAGTAACAATCTTGTCATATAACGATTGAAGGGCACGAGAATTGCCAAGATCCTAAATCCATGACTACAATGGTCTGAATTCCTCCATGGGCTTCATTGCGTCTAAATCCTCCCATAAATTCGTTTCCACGAAATCTGGTTCCTCACAAACTAACTGAGGAATCATCGCCTTGTAATTCCACGCCACCTACATCGCACGGAATTGCTCCCTATTAGCACACCGAGCTCCTGCATTCCCACTACTTGGCTCTTCCCCAACCTTCTCCATTCTCCCAGATCGCTCGCAAAGCGCTTGCTCTAAGAACTAGGCATTACACCACACTAGGACAACTTTTCTCAAACAATCACACCATATAGAATCCTTCCAACGAGATAAGTAAACAAGGAGGGAGAGACTAACATCATGCCAGTTTTTGTTGATGATGGCCAAGGGCCATAATCAAGATAACTCCTCGCGACTCCATATCCTCTGTCAAGTGATTGTTGATATCCTACATCATTCAATAAACCTCCTTTACTCGCTTTCCTTGAGCTAATATCCCTACTAATTTCCATCATTCGCCCAATACAAACACCCTTGTCTTGAGAACTAACCTCAATGTGAAATTCCCTATGCATGTTGTCACCATCAATCCATTGATAACCCAACCCATCAACACATGTTGGCTAATGTAAGCCACGCGTACCCATCTCCACCACATCATCAACCCCATTATAACCCGCATCGAGGTTCTCTATGTTCTTACTAGTAACATGTTAAAAGGAAAAATACAAAACCATATTTTGGACCACATGTGTAACACATTACTTAGACCTCATGCTTGAAGACATGCAAACAAAATTGGATCAAGACAATTGTAGAGCATGCCAAAATCATCACAAAATACATCTACAATCACACATGGATATTGATCTTGATGAGAAAACACACACAGATTAAGGAACTTGCTAAGCATACCATTACTAGATCTGCGACTCACTTCTTCGAATTGTAATCTCTCATTGCCCAAAGACAAAACTTGGAACAAATGCTTTCAAGTGATGAATGGAATTCAACTAAGTGGCCCTACAAACAAGATGGAAAAGACATCAAGGATAATAATAAAAATTGGAAAGCTCGTTTTAGAAAAAAACAACTGAGGTTTTGAAATTATTGAGCCACTTGTTAAGGTGTTGCAATTTGTAGATGGGAAAAATTTGGTTGTGGGCTACATTTATGGGGCCATGGATCAAGAAAAGAAGCAAATAAGGGCAGCACACAAGGATGGATTGGCCAAGTATGGGCCTATCTAGGATATCATCGATAAGAAATGAAACAATCAACTGCATTACCTATACATGCAGCTGGATATTTCTTGAACCCAAGGTATCATTATAAAGGTCAATTTGGAGAAAATCAAAATGAGGGGGTCAAAGATGGATTGTATGAGTGCCTTGAGCACATGGTCCCGAATGAAATGGCGCAATTGGAGATACACCAAGAGATCTGCTCTTTCACTGGAACCATAAGTAACTTTAGCAAAAATGTGGCTAAGATTGCAAAAGATGTGGACCAACAAAGCAAACAATTCCATTGCTTTATTAAATTCATTAAAATTTAAATACTTTAATTTTTAACCAAATTGGCAATCTAATTTGTTGAATTAACTTCGTCTTTGCACTCGCAGCACAATTGTGAGGCATTTGGTAGCTTAGGTCCTTAACTGCAAAAGTATGCAATTTGAGTCCTCAATCAACCCTATAGTTATTCTGCTTGTGAACCCAATTGGTTTGTCTTTGAGCAGATCCACGCAAAGAAGAGAAAATTTTTAGAGCAAAAACAATTAAATGATCTAGTCTTCATGCAATACAACCTTCGACCAAGGCGCAACCAATTGATGAACAAAAGACCTAATACAAATCCCATTATGTTGGATGATATTGATCCAACCTCAAAATTGGTAGCAGAGACTCACTATCAGAGTTTAACGTTGATTTTGATATTGATGCAGATGAGTCAAGTGTAGATCCAAACATGGGAAGTATAATTGGATGCATATCCACTATTACCGGTAGCACCATCAATTGATGCAAGTGTATATTTAAACATGACAAGCACTAATCGACAGGGACAAAGGCATACACCTCTACCTTTGCATCATGCTTCTAGGCATTTAGCTAGTACTACCACTCTAATTGTAGATGACCTTGAGGAATTCAAGCCTAAGCTAAATGATGTCATTGATAGTCTTGATTCTAGTTCTAGTTCTCGTTGATGAGTTTGATGATTTATCATGTTGATCAATGACATGTATGATGTATGATCATTGTGTTGATTTTTCCTAAGTTAAAATCGAGAGCCATTCTCTAGAAGAATGGAGGCACTTGGTCAGATACCAAGAAATCAACCCAATCTGGGACTGGGACCTCAACCTAGGGTTGAGGGCCATTCTTTGGGAGAATGGAGGCACCTGATCAGTTACCGAGAAATCAACCTGGTCTAGGACTGAGACCTCAGCTTAGGGTTGAGGGCCATTCACTGGAAGAATGGAGGCATCATGTCAGTTACCAGGAAATCCACCTAGTCTAGGGTTGGGACTGTGACTAAGGGCCATTCTCTAGGAAAATGGAGGCACTTGCTAAGTTACCAAGCAATTGACATTGAGTCATATTATGCAGCCCAGGGTTGAGGCACTTGGTCAGTTACCAGGTAATCACCATAAGCCCTAGATTTGGTCTAGGCAAGTGATGCACTCCTCTCCTTGATCTATGGGCTATGAGACCTTCTCAAGGGGCTAGCTACCCCTGGTTGAAAGACCTAGCACTTGATCTTGGTGGCAACGAGGAGAACGAGATAAAGCATTTAATAATCCTCCTTATTTATGAATATGCACTTCAAGTGGACATGTATGGACCATGGGGGCCTTGAAGATGACTTGTTGTGGTCATAAAATCACTTGAAGGACCAAGAAACCCTAGCACAACTTGTATTGGTCCAAGTGACCATCAAATGAAGGACCAAGGACCTCAAAGACAGAATATAAGACTAATGGACCACAAAAGATTAAAAGTCGATGGTCAAAGATCAAAAGAATAAAAGCCCTAAGGTCAACTTCCAAAATTATGTGGAATCATCTTATGTTTGATGAACTATAAATAAAGGAGCTCTCTCATTTGTAACTCATCATCCAAGATCATCATTCACTACTCTTAAGAGAAGTTTTTTTTTCCTCTATTGGGGTCTTCTTCTCCTCTATTGCAACACTTAAAGGGCCAAGGTCAAGGCATTATCTGCCCTCTTCAAGTTCACGATAGCTCCTCCATTTTCTCCAGATCTGGTTATAGTGTACTCGAGCCCTGACTGGGGATTGTAAAGTTCACGTATGACCTGCGAAGGTCATCCTCTATGCACCCAAGCATTGCTAGGGACCTTCTTTGTGCACCCGAGCCCTACTAAGGGTTGTTCTACAGACACCCTAACTCAGCTAGGGTACACACAGGTACACAACAGCATAATTTTGGGTTTTGTATAGGTCACGACAGCCCAGCTAGGGCACTAACATGTTATGGCGGTCATCATTTAGGACTGTACCAGCACTCAAGCACACAGGCAGTCCAAGTTTGGTCAAAGGCTGCTCCATGCATCAACAACAACACATTTGAAGATCAACATTTTAGTGGCGGCAGTATTGTACAAGTCTTCGCCAAGGCTATTTTGGTCGATGTGACAAATTCAACTTGTTACATTCTATATGTTCATGTACAAACTCAGTCATCTCATTTCGAAGTATGAATTATTAATGCTTTGGGGGTTTTGTCCTTACAAGGCTTCCTTGTGAAAACTCTTGTGCTCAATTTTTGTGGATGATTGTTTTACTACTGTTAATGTTTTACTACTGCTAACAAACTCAATACTATCTATTATACAATCTATAAAAGTTTTAAAAGAGTTGTTATTGCTATTAAATTTCATACACATGTTAAATTTCAACATGGTATTAGAGCTCTACATGTGAAGTTTACAGTGATTGAGCAAACAACTGTGGCCTCCATTGGCCTTGGGACAATTGCAAACTGAGATAGTAGACTTCTTATTGATTAGAGATGGCTTCCATGACCTACAGACCAGAGGAAAGACTTGAAGGGTCAGCAAACTACAATTCATGGAAAGCAAGGCTTATGGCCACCTTGGAAGAAAACGATCTTGATGACTTGGTCATCAATACTATAGAAGAACCTACAAGTAATGCAAGACGAACAACCTTTAAGAAAAAACAAGCCAAGGTAAGAAGAATTATCTATGACACAGTTAAGGAGACCTTGCTGTCTACGATAATACTACTGAAAACAACCAAAGAATGTTGACACCCTGACAAATCTATACGAGAAGAAAGCACCCAGTCAGAACATAGTACTGAAGAACATACTTTATACATTAAAGATGGAAACAGATGAAGGTGTGGCCTTTTTCTTCACAAAAATTTCTCCGTCAAGAGATCAACTTTCTCCTATTGGTATCTTAATAGATGATGATGATCTTGTCCAAACTGCTTTTGATGGCCTTTCTAATTCTTGGGAAACTTTTCTGGTTGCTACAAGTGGATGTGAAACTCGGCCAAACTTTGATAGACTTTGGCATAACTATTTGGAAGAAGAAGGCAGAATTCGTAGCAGAGCTAAAGGTGCTAAGAAAGGGAACCTTGCCCTTAAAACCAAGACAAAGAAGTTCAAGAAACCATTCCCTCCAAAGAACAAACTTCATACATTAAAGATGGAAGAAGATGAAGTTGTGGCCTCTTTTTTCACAAAAATTGTCCAAGTAAGAGATCAACTTTCTGCTATTGATGTCTTAGTAGATGATGATGATCTTGTCCAAACTATTTTTGATGGCCTTTCTAGCTCTTGGAAAACCTTTCTAGCTGCCATAAGTGGACGTGAAACTCAGCCAAATTTTGATAGACTTTGGCATGACTGTTTGGAAGAAGAAGGCAGAATTCATAGCAGAGCTAATGGTGCCAAAAGGAACCTTGCCCATACAAACAAGACAAAGAAGTTCAAGAAACCCTTCCCTCCAAAGAAGAAAGAAAAGAAGCCACAAGACAAGCAATTGGATGTATCGAAAATTGAATGTTTTCACTATCACGAGATGGGACATTATGCCAAGGGTTGTAGGCAGTCAAAGAAAAGGTTCAAAAGAAGATTTCGATCATCTACAGTAGAAGAAGAAGAACCAAAGAAGAAAAAGAATGTTGTCTTCCAAAGAAGAAGAATCAAGAAGATAATACTGTTTGATCTCTGCTCTCTCTAGATCGATCACCAATAGTGTTAACTCTTGGTTAGTGGATAGTGGAGCTTCAAGACATATGACAGGATTCTCTGAAGCTCTTACAAGCTACAAAAAAAGTTTGTTAATCAAATAGAACTTCGAGATGATACCACCTACAAAATCGAACGAGTTGCCTCAGTATCATTTCAACTTGACTCGGGGACTGTTTTGCATATTGAAGACATATTGTATGTCCCTGTCTTGAAAAAGAATCTCCTCTTAGTTGTTGGCTTAAAAGATAAAGGCTACAAAGTTATGATCATGGACAGAAAGGTTCTACTATGGTCAAAGAATGAAAAGTTGGGCTTAGCTGAATTGAATGGAGTTCGAGAGGGAGGTCTTTACAAAGCATCCAGACACTCCACTCAAGCGTTGGTTCACGATACAATCAACCCATGTGAGTTATGGCATTGAAGGTCTTGACACATTCATTGTACAGCTCTTCCTGATCTTCAAAACATGGTTACAGGTATGCTTAAGCTTTCTCATGAACATAGTGGTGTTTGCAAAGGTTGTGCTCTAAGAAAGAATACCAAGAAATCCTTCTCTAAAAGTAATAGTAGATCTAAAGGGGATCTTGGACATGATTCATTCTGACATATGTGGACCCATGTCTTCACCTTCTTTGAGTGGTTGTTTGTACTATGTATCGTTCATAGATGATTACTCTCGCAAATCTTGGATTTACTTTCTAAAGGTTAAACATGAAACTTTTGATAAGTTCAAAGAGTTAAAGGCTCTAATTGAAAACCGAACAAGAAGACACATCCGTACCTTGAGGTCAAACAATGGAGGTGAGTTTGATCACTTCTGTCGAGAAGCAGGAATCAAGAGGGAGCTAATAGTGCCATACAACCCTCAACAGAATGGGGTTGCAGAAATGAAGAATAGAACAATATGTGAGGCTTCCAAAGCTATGTTGTGTGATCTAGATCTTCCTTTATCTCTGTGGGTTGAGGCTGCATGTACGGTTGTTTACATTCAAAACAGAAATCTTCATGCCCTTTTGGAGGAAGACTCTAGAAGAAGTATTTACAGGCAAGAAACCCACGGTTGATCACATGAGGATCTTTGGCACTCCTGTATATATTCATGTGCCAAAAGAAAAGAGATTGAAGCTAGAGCCTTCCGAAAAGAAAGGCACATTTGTTGGTTACAATGAAAGCTCAAAAGCTTACCGCATCTATGTTCCTAGTCAAAGTTACATTGAAGTCAATAGATATGTGATATTTCATGAAGAAGTTGTGTTTTGACACTCAAAAAAGATTTCAAAAGATACAGAAGAATCTCTCTCCAAAACTCCAGATTCTCCTCATTCAGAGGGTCAAAGGGAGGAAGAAGATGAGCCTCAAATTCCGAATGCGCCCCTAGAATTAGAAAGATCAACTGAAGAACTACATGATACTCCTCCCTCCAAGAGAAGACTTGCTTGGTTTCGAGAAACATTGCAAGAAGTTGAGAAACATAAAGCTCCTCCTGGAACCTCCAGAGAAAGCAAGAAGCCCCAGAAGTACTCAAGTCTTGTGAGCAAGCTCATTGATGCAAAACCTTCTATATATAAGGAAGCAACAAATCTACAGATATGGAATGATGCCATGACAGAAGAATATAATTCAATTATGAAAAATTATGTGTGGGAAGCTGTCCCTAGACCAACAGGGAAGTATGTGGTAACGTCTAAATGGATTTACAAAATCAAGCATGTTATTGATGGCAGCATTGAAAATACAAATCAAGGTTCGTAGCACGTGGCTTCTCTAAAAAAGAAGGCATAGATTATGACGAAACTTTTGCTACGGTCACCAGATATACCACCATCAAAACTATCATCTCCCTCACTACTACCTTTGGATGTAATCTCCACCAAACGGATGTAAAGACAACTTTCCTTAATGACAAAATTGAAGAAGAAGTCTACATTGAGCAACCAAAAGGCTTTGTGACTCATGGGGGAAAATCTCATGTGTAAACTAAAAAAAGCCTTGTATCAGCTCAAACAGACCCCAAAAGTTTGATATGCAAGAATTGATAGCTAGCTTCATAGCTTGGGGTTCTCCAAAAGTATTGTTGACTCCAACATGTACTTTAAGGTTGTTTATAATCATCACTTGATCCTAGTTCTATATGTGGACAACTTGTTCCATACTAGAGAGGAACAATTGATAGCTCAATGTAAGAGGGTGCTCACCTCTGAATTTGAGATGAAGGGTCTGGGTTTGATGCACTATTTTCTTGGCTTAAAGGTTAATCAAAAGCCAAATGAGATCTTCTTGTCACAAGGAAAGTATGCAGTCAATGTCTTGCAAAGATTTAAAATGCAAGACTACAAGCCCATGAGCATACCCATGACATCAAACTTGAAGAAGCTACGTGACTCAACCACTTGTTCAAACGTTGTGGATCCCACTCAGTATCGACAACAACTCATTGGATCCTTGATGTATCTAGTGCATACGAGACTAGATATTTGTTATACAGTAAATGCATTGAGTCATTTCATGTTCGAATTGAAGCATATACACTGGATAGTTGCTAAACATGTGCTCAGATATTTGCAAGGTACTATTACTTATGGGCTCAAGTATACCTCTAGAAGTGGAGTAATGTTAGTTGGATATGCTGACTCTTGTTGGGTTGGTAGTGCAGTAGACCGAAAAAGCACATTAAGATACTGCTTTAGTATGGAATCAACAATGATCTCTTAGTCCAACAGGAAACAGGGTTCCAAAGCTCAGAGCAAAGTATATTGCTGCTAGTGATGCTTGCAGAGAAGCAGTATGGCTAAGGAAGCTTCTTTATGGCTTGTTTGGTGGAAAGCTTGAGTCAACTATTATTCATTGTGATAATCAGAGTTGCATAAAGCTTTCAAAGAACCCTGTGGTCCACGACAGATCAAAACACATTTGAAATGAAGTATCACTTCATCAGAGATTTAGTTCAACGAGATGCCCTGAAGCTTCAATACATCCATACAAATGAACAAATTGCAGATATATTGACCAAGCCTCTGACATCAACAAAGTTTGTGTACTTTTGTGACAAGCTTGGTATTATAGAGAATACCTCTCTCGCTAAGAGGGAGTGTTGATTTTTTCCTAAACAACATCGAGAGCCATTCTCTGGGAGAATGGAGGCACCTAGTCAATTACCAAGAAATCAACCAAGTCTAGAACTGGGACCTCAGCCTAGGGTTGAGGGCCATTCTTTGGGAGAAAAGAGGCACCTAGTCAGTGACCAAGAAATCAATCCAGTATGGGACTAGGACCTCAGCCTAGGGATGAGGACAATTCTCTGGGAGAATGGAGGCGTCTAGTTAGTTACCAGGAAATCGTCCCAATCTACAACTGGGACCTCAGAGTAGGAGTGAGGGCCATTCTTTGGGAGAATGGAGGCATTTGGTCAATTACCAAGCAATTGACATTCAATCATATGATGTAGCCTAGGGCTGAGGCACCTGGTCAGTAACCAGGTCATCACCATAAGCCCTCGACTAGGACTAGGCAAGTGATGCACTCCTCTCCTTGATCTATGGTCTATGAGACCTTCTTACGGGACTAACTACCCCTGGTTGAAAGACCTGACACTTGATCTTGGTGGCAACAAGGAGAACGAGATAAATCATTTAATAATCCTCCTTATTTATGAAGATGCATTTCGAGTGGACATGTATGGACCATGGGGGCCTTGAAGTTGACTTCTTGTGGTAATAAAATCACTTGAAAGACCAACAAACCCTAGCACAACTTGTATTGGTCCAAGTGACTATCAAATGAAGCACCAAGGACCTCAAAGACAGATTAAAAGACAAATGGACCATAAAAGATTAAAAGTCAATGGTCAAAATGAAAAGAACAAAAGCCCTAAGGTCAACTCCCTAATTATTTGGAATCGTCTTATGTTTGATGAACTATAAATAAAGAAGCTCTCTCATTTGTAACTCATCATCCAAGATCATCATTCACTACTCCAAAGAGACACAATACTTCAAGGGACAAGGTCAAAGCATTACCTACCCTCTTCAAGTTCACAGCAACTCCTCCATTTGCTACAAATCTTGTATAGTGTACTTGAGCCCTGACTGGGGATTGTAAAGTTTTGTGCACCCAAGCCTTGTTGGGGCCCTTTTTTGTGCACCCGAACCCTACTAAGGGTTGTTCTACACACATCTGAGCTCAGCTAGGGCACACGCAAGTACACAACAACATAATTTTGGGTTTCGTATAGGTCACGACAGCCCAGCTAGGGCACTAACATGTTATGACAGTCATCATTTAGGACTGTACCGACACTCAGGCACATAGACAATCCAAGTTTGGTCAAAGGCTGCTCCAGGCAACAGCAACGGTGCATTTGAAGATCAACAGTTTAGTGGCAGCAGACTTGTACAAGTCTTCACTAAGGCTATTTTGATCTATGTGCCAAATTCAACTTGTTACATTCCATATGTTCATGTACAAACTCGGTCATCCCATTTCAAGGATGAATTATTAATGATTTGGGGTTCTTGTCCTTGAAGGTTTCCCCATAAAAAATCTCGTGTTCAATTTTCGTAGATGATTGTTTTACTGTTGCTAACAAACTCAATGTTATCTATTACACAACCTGTAAAAGTTTTAAAAGAGTTGTTATTGCTATTAAATTTCATGAACATGTTAAACATTCATGCACGACACTAATGCATGTCCTTGTTGGCCATTGTCGGCACAGTTTCTTAAATTTTCTCCATTCCGGCCCCAGTCGCTGCTTTCGGGCTGAAAAGCGCAACCCAGTCGTTGCTTTCGGGCCGAAACCCACGACTTCAGCCGCGAAAGGCACAACTTGGCAGTCACGGCTAACTTTTGCAGCAGAAGTCGCGACCTGGGTCGCGGGTTTCGGCCCAAAAGCAGCGACTGGGTCGAGCTTTCCAGCCCAAAAGCAACGACAAGCGCCGAAATGGAGAAAATTTAAGGAATTGTGCCAACAGTGGCCAAGAACAGGCACTGGTGCCGTACAGACTCAAATCGACCTCGTGGGGGTCCGACCAGGGACGGCTGTGGAGAAAATACCAAAACTACCTGCAAAACAAGGGATCCTATGGGATCAACCAACGGAGTCGCCAAAACTGTAGCTAGGTTTTCACCCTAGCTACGTGCAAAAGCACCTCCCTTTCGTCAAAGGGATAGACAGGTAGAGCTCAAATGGAAACAAGAGCTACGATAAACAACATTAGTAACAAAAAACAAATAACGACAGCTATGCTAAAACTTAAAATCAAAGCAAGAAAAATATGGACCATTGTGCCCTGATCTTTGGATATGGACCGCCTCTCCACGAGGCTGAAACGTATGGAGGATGCCTCAATGTACAGGATGGGGAATGGCTTGGCTATCAAATGATGGTTGGATGGTGTGAGTGGTTTGAAAAGAGTGGGTTCTCAACGTACTCACTGATTTGAATAATGAAAAAAGGGCATAAGAATCTTGTTGATGGAGACCTCCACCCTATTTTTATAATGATTTTTTGGCCTTATATCTCTTTTTAGGGTTTTGGAACCCTATTTAGGATTTTAAACCCTATGAAGGGGTTTTAGCGCCCTTTTCTATGTTTTAGCTCTTTTTTGGGTCTTTAACCCCTTCTATGGGTTTTTAGGCCCTTTTTAATGTTTTTTGAGCTTTTTGAGAGAGGATAAGGTTAAACCATAGGTGTGGAGGTCAAAAATGAGGGAAAAATGATAGAGAAATGATGTCTGTATATGGTTTAGGCTATGTAGAGCTAGTTGAACAATTTTTTGTGTTAACAGGAATACAAGTTGATTCTCGATCAATTCAAGTTTGAATTTAAAAATATTTGTCCAATCATGTTATATTGTGGATAGGCAGAAATCTCATGATCACAAAATGGTAGGATATCAAGGCATTGCTGAAATCTCACTTCTATCCCACATGTTACAAAGAAAAACATCTCATGAAATGGCAATGCCTTCGACAAAAACAAGGACAAGATGAACAAGAATCCATGTCTAGATTTTGGAAGCAAGCAATATCTTACAGCTCCTCAATGTGAAAAGCATAAATGAGGAAAGGATGCAAGCGAAATTAAGGAGCTAACCATCAGGGCACTCTAAATAGTAGTAGAAAAGAACAAAGTTGTACAGAAAGGCAAAGAAGAATGAAGAAAGGATGATAACTATGAATCCTATTAAGTATATTACTAATAAAATCAGTATATTTGGTGAATTTAATCAAGTAAATACTCAGCTCAGCTGTGAGACATTGTCATAAGGTCTGAGATGTATGGGGAGGTTAGTTAAGTAAAGAAAAATAGGAAACTGCAGCTTAAAATTGATGAAGCACAAATATGTAAAGAAGTATGGGAAAACACAGCTTAATAACTGAAACAGAAAAATTCAACAAATAAAATTCAAATATTTCATATTCAGATAATCACTAAATTTAGATTTCAATAAAAATAGACTTTATACACATAAGATATCTACTGTCTTCATTTCTAAAGTAAATTGCTGTGCATCGGAGCTATAGAATATTTAGGAATCTTCTATGACATTGAAAAATGAGTTCTAAGTAAATAGCTACACTTAGAATCTGAAACACTTAAATTTCACTTGTAGAATATTGAGGTTGTGTGACACAGTAACTAGTGACATGATCAGTAGATAACCTTGAGGCTTTGTGATAGTTCAAAGTTTACTACACACACATAATGGTTGACATGTGGAATATGTTTCCCACTTAACGTTTTGAAGATACAACATGAAATGCCCATCGTCTTATTATGGGTATGTCTACTACCTAGTTGAAAGGCAGGGATAATTCAAACCAAAGCATCCACTTTAGAGATTGCTTGAAACTGTTTAAGAATTTTGGCTGCAACATGAGTTCTCCAAAAGCACTGAACAATACTTGGGCAGTTTGTTAACTTGTTCAACTGAAGAGGAAAATCTTAGAAAATACCTGTTGAATGGCATTGTTGTGAATATATGTGTATTGGATTGTGGTTTGTACAAAACAAGCTTGGTAAAATATGCTCTTAACTTCATTTCTTGATTTTGGGATCTAGAGAAAATTAAGTCGAATTTCTCACTTGTTTCCTGTACATAGAGGTTGTTTCCGGTACATGGAGATTTTGGAAAAACCATGTACCTTCAAACCTTGTAACTAGTCTGCTGGGCAGTCATTCAAAGAAAGCCAAATTTCATATCGCAGTTAATTATCAACAGTGGTGCAAGAATCCACATCTATGTATCCTCAGCAAAATCAAGGTATGAATGTCTCTTTCCACATGGATATTCTTAATGTGTGGAGATATTCCTTGTTGGAGCTTATATGCAATACAACTCAACATATATAAGCAATAACACATGCACGTTGAGTGAGGCCTCGACACCTCTTAGTGAATTTAAGTCTAAGGTCCATGCTGTTGAGTTCGGGACTCCAGAATCAGTTATTTATAAATGAATCAAGAGTTTACACTAATGGTATAATATACAATACTTCAAAAGTCAAGGTATGAATGTTTCTTTCGGCATATAAATTCTAAACATGTCTATCTAGTTCATCTGGGGATTTCTATGCAATACAACCCAAAATCTATAAGAAAATATAACTGCTTGTAAAGCTTTGACACCTTGGTGAATTTAAGTCTAAAGTCCATAGAGTTGAGTTCAGCAATCTAGAATATCCATGACCGAATCAAGAATTTACACTAATAGTACAATACAATACAATACTTCCTTACATGAAACCCTATTAGTAAAACGACTCAAAAACCCAAAGCTATCACTGCCTTTATCAGCTTTGCTTGTGATCAAAATAGGGGCAGGCTACATAGAAAAACACAAACCCTGCTAAAAAAATCCAAAGCTATCATTGTCTCTATCAGCTTTGTTTGTAATCAAAATAGGGGCAGGCTACATAGAAAAACACAGTGATCCATTGGCATACAACTTAGAACGGTTCCTCTGGATGAAGTGCATCTGAAAAATCATTCTTCATTAATAAAAAAAAAATGTTAAGTGGATCAAGTTAAGCCGAACATTCTATATGATTATGGCAAGGCCAGGCCTTGTTCAGAGTGAATAAATACCATTTTGGCACTATGAAGCTTTTAGTGTTTAGCAGGAAAAAGTAGCTTGAAACACGAGTCAGACATTTCAAGACATTACCCAATCAGAGCTACGTCAGATAAGATAAGACCTTTCAGAACCAATCCATTGATCCTTCTAAAGGGTTGGCATTTCAAGACCTTATTCAACAAAACCAGGGACAAACTCATTGACAGAATAATATAACAAATAGAAACCATGTCTGAATAACAGAAACACTTCAATCTATAAAGAAAGACACCCATTTTAAGCAATCCCATATCCAGAAAATAAATACCTGTCTAGAAAAATCGATTTTCAAAAAACCCAAAAATCAATTTCCATTCGATACACTGCTAGTACCTGTGAGACCAGCTCCAACAGCCCCAGAAATATACATTTCCATCAAATATAATACATATTTTTCATTTGGGGAAAATTTGTAAAAAAAAATATTAAACCCTAAACTTTTGAACCCTCAGATATTTCAAAAGACCTGTGCATCTGCTGCATCTGCAACGAGGGGCAATCTAGGGACCTGACCCAGAAGGCACGAGATCGAACCATATACAAGGCAAGTTAACAGGAAAAGAAAAACACTACTATCAAAACTCGACAACAGATTCACGCCAAACCCTTCGGTGGGCACAAACGATTGTTCCAATATTTCAGGAAAAATGAGAAGAATATCCAGCACAATTGCTTGCATTGTATTAAACCTCACATATCTGCTTATATTAGGGTTTCGTACAACAGCAAAATAAAGAGTAAAAAACACGAGAATGGAGGCATAAGGGTAGCTCTTGTAAACCTTAATGGCGGGGAACAGGGGGTCCAGGAGAGCCTGCGCAACAGGAAATTGAGTTAAGAAAAACCGACCGTATTGAACTCCGTCGAAGAACGGGAGAAAATACCCCACGGCTGCCAGTAATCGGTCCGAGACGGGCACTGGACTGCTTCCTTGGGCGCGAACGATTATTAGCGATTTTCTTTGAGAACTGAACCCGAGACGCTGTGTTCCTCGCAATCGGATGAAGTTGGGGGTTTTGATAAATGGAGATTGGAGAGGTGCTGTGATTTTGTGAGCAGCCAGTGGGAATGAGAGTGACATGGTCATGGTGGGTGGAGAAGAGTGTTTAAAAGCTTCAGACCTGATCTCTTTCAGATTTTCCACTGGGTTCCATGGTAATGAAGATTTTCCCTTTGCAGATCAATAAGATGAATAATATTCTATGGTGGCGATTTGAAGACCTTCCATCGTTCTATGGTGCCGATTTGAAGGCCAATATTTTATTCCGTATAAATTTAATAGGAAAAAAGACACAGTCGGTTTGAGAGGTCCTTCAATTGTGTATGTGTATATATACACACAACTCATTGGTGATTTAAATATCTATACACATGATCACATATAAAAGTAGTATGTTTATGTTTTGGTGTGGTTATCTTAATTCGGTGTGGATAAGTTAACTCTGAATATCAGAGCAGAGACTAATTCTGAATATCACAGCAGAGACAATGGACACGTTGATAGAGGAAACCCTAGGGTGGAGCCGCGATTCACGGAAGGAGATGTTGATTATGTGTACAAGTTTGGTGATTGCTAGAAATCTCACCTATCTTATTTTTCCTTTGTTTATGTGCTTGGATGGGCATGGGCATGTTTTCTGTTATTCCTTTGTTTATGTGCTTGGATGGGCATGGGCATGGGCATGGGCATGTTTTCTGTTATTAACGGTGGGGTGTTTTCCTTTTGTGGGCATATGTGTATTGTTGGTATTTTGTTAGGGTTTTTTTTGTGACTCGGGGGTTGTGGAGCATTGTTTGGTTTGTAGATTGGAGTCAAGTTTGTCATTTAGACGAACCTAGTACCAATCAATATAAAAAGTGGGAATCCTCATACATTGTTGGTGAGTGGGGTGTCGACACAAGTCACGAGAGGTACTATGTGTGTCTTCCGATTTATTCGGGCAGTTTTTTTGACTTTTTACTATTTTTAGTTTATCAGACTGTGGTTTTCTTATGGCAGGTGAGGCTTTTGTATGTGTTTGCACTAACCCTAAATAGCAGGTTTATTATGCTAAAATTGTTCTTGTGTAACCTAACGTGGTTTTACAAGTATTAGACAATACTTAAGGCGGGGTGCCTTTGCAATGCAGAGTGTTGGTTGGCGTATCTATAGTGGATGAGGTAGTTCGGAATCCAGTTTATGGTGACCAGTCTTACTCTGACTTGATTTTGGAGAAGGGTACCAAGGATTTATCTCATGTTGACTCTAGGGTTAGGGTTTTATCTCTTGTTGACTCTAGAGTTATTGTTGGGGTTTCTGGAATAACGAGGTCCTGGAGAAGCCAGAAACTCATTTTTGAAAAGGTCAAGAAAGGTCGACCGGTGTGTGTCCTGGGAAAGGACATAACGTTGGACATGGTGTCGTCTTTATCTTTGCGGGTGTTGGTAGGAAAATTTGAATATTTGAAACTTAATCAGTCAGCCATCCTTGCCTAGATCAGAGAATCTTGGAAGCCCAACACATTCTAAAATAGTCATCAACAAAGGTCATGAGGTACCTCTATTGATCCATCTATATGGGATTAAGAAAAGGAGGTGGAACATAGGCTCAACAACTACTATGATGCCCATTACGTGCTACTATTGGATGAGTCATAGTTTCCTCAATTAATTAGGCTTGAGACTTATTAGGTCCATTAGTCATCTTGGCTATATAAATAAGGGCATTCTAAGGATCATATTCTTTGTTACTCTAGTTGTTTTAGTGCACCACTTGAATCTAACCACACTCATCACCAACATTGATATATGGACCTATTTTTTATTGTGCACCATGAGTTGTCAAGGTTTCCCGTAGTTTATTGTAGTATGTCATTAACCAGCATTCATAAATTTTTCAATCTAAACTTAATCCTCGAATTATGGTTCCATATATTATGTAAATAATGTAAATAAAATATGAATAGAATAGTCATGTAAGAAGATGAAAAGGTTGGTTGGAAGATGAAACTCAACCACCATATGTAATGTATAAATAAATGCATTGGCAATGGAATAATTGAATTCAGTAGTTATGTAATTGATAATGGTATTAGAGCCACTTGCAATAACTCCTAGCTGCATTCCAGTCCTGGAATTCTGCCTGCTAGACCATTTGTTCCGCCCTCTGCCAAATTCGTTTCAGGCTTCCTACCCATCGTCAGTCTACATCTGTGTGTTGCTCCTGCTAGCCTGTGTGCATTCAATACATGCGTTATCCTCTTGACAGGTCGAGACCTATGTTGAGGAATGTTTTGGGTGAGATTTAGGTATGAAATGGTCGTTTGGATACTATATGCGTTATTTACTCCCTCAATTTCATGCACGGTTCTCACTTCTCTTTTCCAAAGCAGTTGAATTATTGCTCAAATATTTTCTATATGTATAACCCTAATTTTGCATCACCATCCCATTTTCCTCTCGATGTGTTCTCACTCTGCTTTTATGTGTACCATGCTCTCGTTTCCATTCTCTCTGCTACTAAGTATGGTGTGTTCTCATTTCCATATAGCATGTTCTCCCGTTTCCCATTATTCCTATAACTTTCAACGATTGTGTTATAACTGCATAAGTTATGTGGGGAAGTTGCAAGGAGTCTGTGCAATGAATGAGTGAAGTTTTTTTTGTAGCCGTAATATTGTATGTTGATGTATTTTGAGAGCTGCAACTTCCATGTTTGAGTGGCATCCATAAGCTGTGACTTCCTTGTGGGAGAGTTTTGAGTTGTGACTTAGACCTCATACTGAGAGCTGCATGCGGCGACCTACCACAAAGATATCATAGTACTCAAAGTTGAGAGTTTGTTGAAGATTGAAGTTGTGAGGAGTCTTGTTATTCTACTGCTACAAGTTCATTGAAGACTATTGGTGGAAGATTCATGCCATTTCTCAAATGCGTGGAGGTAAAATATTGTTGTTGTAATTACTTGTGACTATTGGACTGCATAAAACCTAATTTTACACCCTAATTCTGTGCATGGAGATTGAGTGAAAATTCTACAAATATTTTCCTATGGGTATGAACCATGAATGACTTGTTGTTGTATGATCCTGCGCTTGCTTTAATCATCATGAATCCTAAGTTGCATTGATGAAACGTGACTGTTGTGACATGTGCATTTGATGTGTTGGAGAAAGTATATGTTGCATGAAGTGCTTCACCGGTTTGAACCAGATTTGATTCTATTCATTGTGAACTGCTACAAATTGAGCTGTGTGAGAAGATTGTTGGTGTTGAAGAATGAATTGTTGGAGATGAGAGTTGAGGCTCGACCTCCTCCTCCTCCACCACCTTGTATTGTTGTAAGCTTCCTTGTCCCGTTAGAGTTGGGGCCTATCTCTTCTCTATAGAGAGTTGTGACTTCATCAAAGAAATGACCTACCATTGAAGATTCTACATTGCGCTACTGCAAAACAAGTCCATTGCAAATTGATGTATTATTGTACATATGAATATTTGAAATATAATGTTCATGTAATAGTTCTCTAGAATTAATTATATAAATATGCCCAACACATTCTAGAATAGTCATCAACAAAGGTCATGAGGTACTTATTAGCATTTGCATAAGGAATTGACATGGGACCACATAAGTCAAAATGAATTAGTTCTAACTTTCTACATGCTTTGAATTTAGACTCTTGAAATGGTTGCTTACTATGTTTTCCTTGTATACATGCATCACAATTGTTCCTTTGCTTAGGAATAGTGGGAAAATCATATACACCGTAATTTCTTAACAAATGTAGAATGTTATAATTCAAGTGACCAAATCTTGCAGGCCACAATAAATTGGATGACAAACTACCTTCCTCAAGTTGAGACATGTAGGCAATGTTTTGAACTACTGCAGAACAACCCTTCAACTTCAGCAGCTTTCCATCTTCATATGATCTGGTCATGATGGCCTTGTTGTTATATGACCTCCTTATCTCTACAATTTCATCAAACATGGGATGGAATGGCCTTGTTGTCGAATCTGCACTAGGGAAAGCAAGCTTCTTTGCAACTCTAGAAGATAAAGAACATTCTTTAACAGAAAATTAGGGAAACCAAACAACTTGATCTTGATTGGACCAATTCCCTTTGGTTTAAGGCTAGATTTGTTTGCAAAGTATACTATGCCATTTTCAATATTATTCAGTTCTTCAAAATAGTCTTTTCTAAAAGTCATGTGAGAATTTGCACTAGCATCAAGCATTCAACAATCTTTGTAAGATGAAATATAAGTTATTTCATCAATACCAAGATTACAATGTGCAACTATACAATGAGCAGAATTAGGGGCTTTACCAACCGCTTGGTTTTTATTTTTTTCTTCTTTATTCTAATTGTGTCTTCCTTTCATGGATTCCCAAGGAGCCCAACAATTATTTGCTTCATGTCCATTCTTCCCACAATGCTTGCACTTCATATCTAACCTTTTGATTGAGTTGTGTATGCCCCCTCCACCTTTGAAATTTATTATTCCTCGTCCTCCTTTGATGTTATCTCCCTGTAATGGTCTTTGGGATGATTCTTTTCCTTCTGAGCAAAGCAAAGGGACTCTCCAGTAGGCTCTCTTGACTTCTTTCCAAAAGCTTGCTCTATGTTTGAAATATTTTCTACTAGGGTGTCAAAGGTGAGGTCTTTGAACTTGTCACTTACTTGTAGGGACTCAAGGTAGTTGGAGTGAGTTGGATAAATTTAATTTACAAATGCTGCAAGTGGAAGGTCGGGTTTCATACTAGATGATTGGATCTTATGCATGATTGCTATGATCTCAGATGCAACTAGCAGAGGATCATTATCTTTTAATGTCTTTAATGCTTCAAAATAGGATTTTGCAGGAAAAACATGTTGGCTCACCTCTTCACTGATAGCGACAGTGATCATAGCTAAAGATTTCTTTTCTTTAGACTGCCAAATAGCAAGTTCTTTCTCTAATGTACGAGGTTTTGGCTCAATGGTTATGACTACATCTGTTTCTATTTGAATTGTCTTTTCTTCACAAATCTCGTCCCATAGGTCATTGTATATGAAGGTCGATTTGATCTTTCTATACCATTCTAGATATGTGTCCTTGTCAGCGAGGACAACACCAACTATTGAATCCAAAGAGTGCATCTTCAAATTGGTACCTCAAACTTACATAATACTTGAAAAAATATGGGATGCATAATTTAAGTTCATGCTCCTTTACAAGTTACAAAATGATTTGGCAGCTTATTAAACAATTCTATAGCCCATCAAAACAATTTTGTAGCCCTATCAAGACAATTTTGCAACCTCTCTATATTTAATTCTGCAACTCTATATCATTAATTCTAGAGAACTATTCCATGAACATTATATTTCAAATATTCATATGTACAATAATACATCAATTTGCAGTGGACTTGTTTTGCAGTAGCGCAATGTAGATTTTTCAATGGTAGGTCATTTATTTGATGAAGTCACAATACTCTACAGAGAAGAGATAGACCCCAACTCTGATGGGACAAGGAATCTTACAACAATACAAGGTGGAGGAGGAGTTCAGGCCTCAACTCTCATCTCCAACAATTCATTCTTCAACACCAACAATCTTCTCACACAACTCAATTTGTAGCAGATCACAATGAAGAGAATCAAATCTGGTTCAAACAGGTGAAGAACTTCATGCAACATATACTTTCTCCAACGCATCAAATGCACATGTCACAATAGTCACGTTTCATCAATGCAACTCAAGATTCACGACGATTAAAGCAAGCACGGGATCATATAACAACAAGTCATTCATGGTTCAAACCCTTAGGAAAATATTTGTAGAATTTTCCACTCAAACTCCATGCACAAAATTAGGGTGTAAAATTAGATTTTATGTAATCCAACGGTCACAAGTAATTACAACAACAATATTTTACCTCCACACATTTGAGAAATGACATGAATGTTCCACCAACAGTCTTCAATCACATGTCTTCAATGAACTTGCAGCAACAGAATAGCAAGACTCCTCACAACTTCAATCTTCAACAGACTCTCAACTTTGAGTACTGTGATATCTTCATGGTAGGTCACTGCACGCAGCTCTCTGTATGAGGTCTAAGTTGCAACTCAAAACTCTCCCGTAAGGAAGTCACAGCTCATGGATGCCACTCAAACATGGAAGTTGCAGCTTTCAAAATACATCAACATACAATATTACAGCTACAAAAAAAACTTCACTCATTCGTTGCATAGACTCCTTGCAGCTTCCCCACATAGCTTATGCAGTTACAACACAACCGTTGAAAGTTATAGGAATAATGGGAAATGGGAGAACATGCTAATATATGGAAATGAGAACACATTATACTCAGTAGCAAAGAGAAAGGAAATGAGAGCATGCTACACACAAAAGCAGAGTGAGAACACGTCGAGAGGAAAATGGGACAAGAAGTGAGAACCGTTCATGAAATCGAGGGAGTAAATAATGCATACAATATCCAAACGACCATTTCATACCTAAATTTCACCCAAAACATTCCTCAATGTAGGTCTATACCTGTCAAGAGGATAACGCATATATTGAATGCACACATTCCAGCGGGAGAAATGCGCAGATGTAGACTGGTGATGGGCAGGTAGCCTGAAACGAATTTGGAAGAGGGCGGAACATATGGTCTGTCACATGCCCCAATTTTGCAAAAATAATATTATCATATTTGATTTTATTTCAAGACAATATGTTAAATTTTATGCTAAGTTGTAATTGATGACTCAGCAAAGTCAAGGAGGTTGAATGCAATTATGAATATACTAATTATAAATAAATAAAAAGTGGAGACAATAGCTTGGGAGAGTTGTTAAAAGAGTGTTTACTAGTCAAGTTGGTGGAGGAGACTGGGTGGAGAGCAAATAGACAAGTGGCAGCATCCTCAAACACTTCCAATGTTGCAGGTGGCAACCTCCCTACATTTGGTGTCATGATCCCCCAAGAAAGTGGGATTAGAGCAGGTGGCTCAATTAATGACAACTAACCCAAAAAGACTTAGGCAATCTTAATAAAAATGTCCATTGAAGAGAGCTGAGGCTGCTCATTCCAAGAAGAGAATCATTCAGGTGAATGTACTTCAAAGGATTTCATTGGGAAGGGAATTTGTGGAAGGTGTTTGAGGGGTAAAACTGTAAAAGTGATCTAGTATAGCTTTTCAGCTAAAGGATCTTACTGCTGAGTGCAGAGTTAATACCGAGTTATTGGACTAGTATCTTGTTGCATGCTCCACCAGTTCTTAGCCAAGGAGACCAGGAACTGGCTCGAGGGTCCTGAGAAGACGTTGTTTGAGCGCTCTCCAGGAGTTGGTAAGGAGGAATGGCCTCCCAACACTGTTCTCATCCAGCTTTAAGCAGGTTCTATAGTCTTTTATTTGCTATGTTAAAAGTTTATTTCTGAGAATGAATGAATAATGAATGATTTACATGCTATGTAGTGAACTGTTAGAATTTATAATCTTTTAGTTGTTGAATGTTGAATCTGTATTTGGATGAGATAATCCTACTTGTGTTTTTCCCCTTCTGGAACAAACCAGACCGTATTCTAGCACAGGTAGTGTGTTTAAAATAGATGAAGATATGATAGAAATCTGGATTGATTAGAGTTATTTGGTATATATGAACAATGGAGTAATTTATTTCTGTATATAGATGTTTTCAGGAAAGGATACTAATCTGTCTAATTAAGTTATTGTTTAAAAACCAGACTATTGTATTAAGAATGCTAGCAAAGAAGTATACATAATACTTTACAAACAACAGGTTTATTTCTTTTAACAAGTTGACTACTATAAATAGGTTATTTATCTTATTCAGAACTGTATTTCTGTAAAATGAAACTACTAACCTGTCACATAGGTAAAAGATTTAACTTAGATAAACACTCATTTATTTCCGTGAAGAAAGAACCAAGTCATTTTACAGAGTTATTTTATTGTTCATACTGCTTAACTATTCCTACAAATGTTCACATTTCAAGTAGGGCAATTCTAGTATAGTTCTTTTTATAAATAAATTAACTACAACAATTATAATAGTGTAACAAGGAAATAATAACAAATCCTATCTATCTACTTATAAAATAGACTGAATGCAATGGTAAATAATATGTATTAAATATTATTTATATATGAACAAATTCATTTAAATAAACTAAACAAAAATTAATTATAAAAGAAATTACAGAGTCGAAACCCTTATAGTATTAACATTATAATACTAACATTATAATTTATAGTATTAATATTGTAAATCATAGTAATAACATTGTAATTAATAATCAGATAAGCAATAATCCAAGGATTTGGATTTATTTAGTATTTTGAACATAAAACTATAAAATGTTAATACAATCCTATAAGGACAGAGAAATATAACCATGAAAGTATAACAACTATATACTTGTAACAAACAATTAATTTCACATTATTATTGAACTAAAACCTACAGAATAATTAAAGAAATTAATTATACACAGGTCACCGACAGGATTAACCCTTGCTCGAATATCCAAGCTTATAAACAATTTTTATAATAGAAAGAAATAACAGAACAGATTATAATAATATATTTTATGGAAGATAAATTTAAACAGTAAAAATATCTTTACACAGTCGAAATAGGGTAAAAACCCTAGTACACAAAATTACAGTAAGAGCATAAAAATAACCGAGTTCGAGCTCAGGGTAGTTAACTCTCTATACTTAAAGTTTAAGCAGAGATTGGCTTGATAGGCCGCAAATCTTTTTACATAACTGTACACAAAACAAATAAAAACAAAATTTACAAGTCACGGCATAAGCCAGAGAACCTTGCTAACAGCAAGGGTTGGTAAAAACTAAGCAAGTAAACCGAGAAATTATAACCCATGAAGGGTAAATTTGCAGGCCGTAACTTCCATTCGAAACTGTTCCATATAGAACTGAACTAGCATGGACTACCATGGGTTGACCAAGGCTTACCCGTCACCAAGAAGCCGGCCTTACGCGTTGCACCAGCAACAAGGAGAAATGTTAACCGTTACCTGCAAAGATAACCCACGACATTAAAATTTTGCATTATATTGTAACTTAGTCGAGTAAATTTAAGAACTGTAAAACAAAAGAAATTCTCATACCTGGAAACGAAGGTAATGTAGCCACCAAGCAACAAGAGCGCCGCTACCAGCAAAATAAAGGGTCAACCCTTCATCTCTCCCGTGACAGAGACGGTTCCAACGCGTGCACAAACCATTGCTAGCAGTAGCAATAAGAAGGAGGAGCAATGGCCAAGCAAAGCGGACGGAGAAGCTCAAACTGTCACCAAAATTGCGAAGCATGAGAACCACACTCTCAAAAACCCTATGACGAAAACCAAACTGTAACAGAAGTAAGTAATCCCCTTTAAACGATCCCAACAGGCAGGTCGTGGGGGAATGAACCAAAAACTACTCATAGGCTAGGCCGCAAGCTTAAAGCCACGGCCCTCAACATTTATTGCCAGGATAAACTCATGGTGCAAGCAAGGGTTCGAGGACGATGAAGGTAGACTAAACAATGTAACCAAGACGCAGAGCTCATTATCATTCACAATAGGGTAAGCATGGCGGCCATGGAATAGTTACAGAGCAGCTTGATGGCCCAGAATCGACGGAGGAGAATGACAAAGTCTAGGGTTACACCAACCCTTATACTCCCAACACTTGGCCGAGAAGGAACCACGTGGTCTCACAAATTATTCAACCATGCAATGGGTCGATTCTATAGTCCCTGCATGCCAAATGATTCCCAATTATTCAAAACATAATTCCATGCACAATCATATAGTATTGTAATCATTCAAAGGTTACGTGATCATGGATGCCAACCTACGATTGCATGGCATAAACTTTAAGCCCTTGAATCATTGCCAAACTTATAACATAGTCATCGTATAGTTAGGACGAGAGCGATTTCAAAGTCTTTTATATACACAACCTTACATATAATCCCATCGATGGAGTGGTCTAACGCCACATCCATTTTCCATTGCAAGTTATATTATGAACTTTATAATTAAACGTTTATTTCATAATAAGCTTTTGTTGATCATGAAATCAATGCAACCTCTTAATCCATATTCGTACTCAAGGTATTTTTATGCATAGAAGCTTTGGTTTATCACTAATTGTTTATCCAATTATTCATAATATCAATAGTATAGTTACAAATGTTGATAAGCTTTGAGCTATCGAAACTAAGTTTATAAAGTAAATCTTGTGATACTTGGAAGATACTAATTAAAAGGCTATTTCATCATCTAGCCAAACTATGATGTTAATAAAGTATTCCTATTAGACTTTGCATAGCTAATCTTGTTGCAACCAACGTTTAAGTTATGACTTGATAACTTTATAGAACATAGTTTTAAATAGGATCATGAACTTTAGATATCTTACTTGTTTATAACCAGAATTACGGATAAACATGGATGCATTATAAACAAGATTGTTTTGGTGAGTATCATAGAAAATGTATAGTTTTTAGTGGATGGCAAATACTAGGAGGTTGGCTATGAATTCTTTTACATAGCTCAGTTTAACAAAGTTTAATGGCATTTGGTTATTTACTCAACCATGACAAGTACTATTAGTTACACCATGTTTTCAATTAATAACATAATTTTTAGAACTATCTAGTGCTTGCATGAGGTAATAAATCAATCGCTCTTAAAGACTTGACCTAAGTTAATTGTTATGGTCAGAAGCTTAATTCAAGAGATGTATTATAAAAACAAAATAAGAAACTGGGGTGGAACAATCCCACTAGACTCTAAGTCCTTAGGACTTTATATTTTCACTATAATGTTTAGAACCTTATATGCAACAATCTTCATTACAGAAGATGAATAACAAGCAGTTGGTTATACTATTGTTATAAGCTAATCATGTATATTACTGTTAGAACAATCATTATAGCATTACAGGTATACACTCTAGGTGAAAATAACTTACAACAAAGATCACAAGTTGTGAACCAGGAAAAGTAATTACTATTGCTTTTTACATCTAAGAAAGAAACTCTTCTACATGTATATCGTTGACAAAAATAATTGAAGGAAACAAACTACTTGTTTTATCTCATAGAAGTAGATTGATATGTAACAGCGTATTTACCAAGCTTTTTATTTTGCAAATAGAAATATAGTTGGATGCTTTATGGATTTAAAAGGCATTACTCTATCATTCATACATGTAAAACCTGTAAGAACAAGTAAGCTTTCTGCGTTAGCTTAATGCTAAGTAAGCCCCGAAATCCAAAGACAGTTCCACCTACTAGTCACAAATTAAAATTTATCAGCAAATCGAAAAAGAAATTATTGCACAAATTAATCCTAACCTTGTATCAAAAAGTAGAATGCTAAGTTACTTAATTAAGATTATGTACTAACTAATCTGGTAACTGAATCTTCTATAGATAACTGTTAGCTGTTAGTAGACCGCATTCTCAGCATTTTATGTATTTTCAAAATTTTAAATTTTTATGAAAATTTGGGGTTTTGACATGGTCTAGCAAGCAGAATTCTAGGACTTAAATGCAGCTAGGAGTTATGGCAAGTGGCTTTGATACCATTGTCAATTAGATAACTCCTGAATTCAATTATTCCATTGCTAATGCATTTATTTATACATTATGTATGGTCGTTGAGTTTCATCTTCCAACCAATCTTTTCAGCTTCCTACATGACTATTCTATTCATATTTTATTTACGTCATTTACATAATATATGGAACCATAATTCGAGGATTAGGTTTCCAACACTTTTGTTGTCAAAGTGTTGGAAACCTAATGGAAAATGGGACGAGAAGTGAGAACCGTCCATGAACTTGAGGGAGTAAATAACACATACAGTATCCAAACGACCATTTCATACCTAAATTTCACCCAAAACATTCCTCAACGTAGTTCTAGACCTGTCAACAGGATAACGCATGTATTGAATGCACACATTCCGGCAGGAGAAATGCACAGATGTACACTGGTGATGGGCAGGTAGCCTGAAACGAATTTGGAAGAGGGCGGAACAAATGGTCTAGCAAGCAGAATTCTAGGACTTAAATGCAGCTAGGAGTTATGGCAAGTGGCTTTGATACCATTGTCAATTAGATAACTCCTGAATTCAATTATTCCATTGCCAATGCATTTATTTATGCATTACGTATGGTGGTTGAGTTTCATCTTCCAACCAATCTTTTCAGCTTCCTACATGACTATTCTATTCATATTTTATTTACGTTATTTACATAATATATGGAACCATAATTCGAGGATTAGATTTCCAACACTTTTGTTGTCAAAGTATGGATTGAAAAATCTATGAATGCTTGTTAATGACATACTACAATAAACTACGGGAAACCTTGACAACTCATGGTGCACAATAAAAAAATAGGTCCATATATCAATGTTGGTGATGAGTGTGGCTAGATTCAAGTGGTGCACTAAAACAACTAGAGTAACAAATAACATGATCCTTATAATGCCCTTATTTATATATCCAAGATGACTAATGGACCTAATAAGTCTCAAGCCTAATTAATTGAGGAAACTATGACTCATCCAATAGTAGCATGTAATGGGAATCATAGTGGTTGTTGAGCCTATGTTCCACCTGCTTTTCTTAATCCTATATAGATGGATCAATAGAGGGCCTTATGGAGTGATTGAGACCTATCATATTGGACCATTGGATCATGGCACATAAAACATTGAAAATGTCAAACCTCTTGGAGTGCATAAGTGGGCCTTGAGAAAAATGAGGTATTTATGGAAGATGATGAAATATGTGTTAAGGCCATATGTTCATTCATTTGTGATTATGTATATAGATTCAATTCTTATATTTAGTAGGACCTATAAAGAACATTGACACTATCTTAACCAAGTATTTGCAGCATTGTTCCTAGAAAACCGAGAAAGACTAAGCATTGATCATTATCAACTAGTTGGAGTCTAAGAACATTAATGGCATGCACAATTTCATGGAGATGGTGAATTGTTGACAAAAAAATCATAGCTCAATTTTTTGATGTGGTGAACCCACTTACTATGTTGAACAATGAGCATGTCAAATTGAGATGGGAAGTTATGCAATAAGAAGTGAAGAAACCAAGCACCAAGTAGTGACTTCTCCAATGCTTGATCTACCAAACATTGAAAACTCCTTTGAGATATAAGTGGTTGCCTTTGGAGATGCTATGAATGTAGTTTTGGTAAAAAATTGAAGGTGATCCAATTGGCCATCCATGGCCATATTAGAAACGATATTGATACTTACAGTTTTTGGGTCATGATTTTCATATGCATTTTTGGAGTCCTTCCCATGCATTTTTTGTGATTTTTACATCTAATGCTAAAGGCATTGACTGAGGTTTTCCAATTTTCTTTCCAAGGAGATAAAAAAGACCAAAAATAGAGCAGTAAGTGAAAAGTTGTGATATCATCAAGGCTCCTCATGTTTTGGTAAACTTAGATGATCAACATTCATGCTCAACCCTAACTTCATGTTAGGACTAGGAATTTTTCATATTAGGGTTTTTTCCTCTTTTTGTCTTTTGGCATTATTATAAAATGTGTTTTTAGTCTCTAGTTATGGGAATTTTATGAATGAATCTAGTTGCCGTGTCTATTATTAGAGATGATATATAACCATTCCAACCACTATGTATTGCTATGCACATTTCTATGTTTTCCATCATTTTATTCATTATAGAATTTGGTTCTCATTGTATTATGTTTTCATTCTTGTATCTCATGTTCTCTTTGCAATAATGTGTGATCCTTTTATTTTATTCTCAAGCCAATCCAAATCAGGAAACTTATTGCAAACCACGTATTCAGTCTATGATCACACTATGTACACACTATTAAAAGATGTTAAGCACCACTGACATTATTTACTAAGTAAAGAGATGTTCATGCTCAATGACCATAAGCCATTCTAGTTTCTCTATACATAGTGAAGGGCTAAGAATGCATGCCACGTGACATGAATCACATCATTACAATTGTACAACATAATGATTAAGTACTAGAACATAACCAAAATAATATTTCAAACTTCCTTTCACTAACTTCCAATAATAAAACTGATAGCGTGTATGTACTTTTAGAGGATTGAATTCAAGGCTTTCAAGGAGGTTTACACATAGTGTCCAAACACCATGCAGATTCATGTAGTCCTATGAAACTCTATGAAAATACTAAATGAGGAGCTATGACTACTTATTGAAGCATGAACCCTATATGGAGTTAGTAGTGTTTGTGTCCCTATGGAAACCTCATACTTCACCTATTTCATAAGGCACACCATTTGAAGATAACAAAACACTTTGTAATGGAAACGACAAATTATTTGCATAGATGTTTCTATTGGTTGAGAATGGTGTAGAGGATAGTAAATTTTGAGCACAATTGTCACCTTTGCAACATATTGAAGCTGGTGAATCAAAATTTGGAAAGTACACTCAAACTCCAATATTGAATAGAACATGGAAGTCAATTTTGATTAGCACTATCAGAGGATTACCGAAACATAGTATCGATAATAGTTACCTCATGGTAGTCGTGAATCACTTCAATAAAATGGTACTCATGGTATCTTACAAGAAGACTATTTGAGATAGTAGGTTGCACTATTGTTTTTTGATATAGTTTGGATTAAATTAATTCTATAATCATCAATTATATTTGATCACGATGCAAGATTTCTCAACTTACTTTTGGAAAGCATTATGGGGATTGACAAACACTAATTTTGTAATACCCCAATTTTTGACCCCACGGTATTTAATTGTACATAATGTAAATATTGTATGAAAATCATGGTGAGGAGCTCAAGGCAAAGGCCCTGCCATTGATGAATGCTTTGTGGATAGGTGATCAAGGCTGATACCTATGGTGATAGTGCTAAGCCAAGCATGGTATATATCTTTCGATATATCATGTAAATGTACAAATTAATAAAATACCACAACTAGCTATGGAACTGCAATGTGAAAGAGATGGGGGCATGATTCCACAAGGGCATAGGGTGGGGAGTGAGTCAACCTCTGTGCCTTAGGGTGAGGCCATATGTCAATAAGAGAACCTATGAACCCTTAGCTATCTTTTGTCCTCTGTCCTTTATTCTTTCCAGAAGGTGGTTGAGACAGTTAATGCCTGGGGCAGTGCAGGGCATGGCAGACTCCAGTTTTCGCAGGCCTACAGCCCGGGGGAGAACACGCTTTTGCTTTTGCAAGAAGCAAGCACGTGATGCGTACCCTGTCCGTCAGATGAGATTGCGTTTGGGTTTTACTCACTCCTACTCATTCATTCGAACCATTCCATCGTTATTCGGGGATTTTGCCATTTGAGCTCTCCAGATTGCTCATGCGCGTTGTGCGTTCACGTGTGTTCCAGAACCGTGGTTTTTGTCTGTGATTTTCCATACCTGATCTTGTTGTGTGTTGGTTCACTACCTGCAGCCGTAGAACCAATTATCTGCAAGTGTTTTCCTTTGTCGAGCAGAGGAGCAGGGGTTCGTGGTTCAGACAGTTTGATTTCACTCTCCTGAGTTGTGGAATCCGTTTCCGTAGTGGGTTTCTCTATTACAGAGTGAATAAGCTTGTGTTGTTGTGTTTCCTTGAGGACTGTTGTGTAGTGCATCCCTGTTTGGTTTGAAGGAATAGGAGTGGAGTAGGGCCAGAATTGGCTAATAAGCCTAGTAAAAAGAGGAACCACACAAAATATCAAAGGGGGGCTGGTAAATCCGGCCTGCACACCCGCGTGAGCACTAGAGGCAAGGTATGGCCTGAAGGATTGTATAAGCAAAGAAAAGAGTACTTCCTTGTGTAGGGTGGGGTGGATTTGTGGAGACCAAGCTAGATCTAGTGTAGGTATCCTTAGCTCTGGGGTTGAGCTCACTAGCCCAACACTTCTACCTATCCATTGCCTTAGCATCCTGATCAGCCCATATGTTATATGGTTTGGTTATGTCTTGTTGTGTTTTGGCTTGTTGCCTTAGTAGCATGTGAATCCCAATTGCTTAAAGGCCTGGATGGATAGTCTGTGAAACCCAACCGTTAGTTAGTTGACTATTTTCTGATGTGTGTAATCCTATTGTTCCCTAGTTCCTTATGGAAATCATGCCCAAATCGAGGGTGGCAGTGTGTTGAGAGATTAATGAACACACTGGCCTATGGTTGGGTGGAACGTTGCAGTGAGATAGCTAGTTACGGAACGGCTTAATCATCAAGATAAGTATCTATGTTACTTTGTTTATGCAACGTGTTTGCTTATGAATGACTATATTGGTTGTGTAGAATGCTTATGAATATGATGAATTGCTATGCTTGCTATGCTCATGTTGAATGCTTGTTGATGATCAAGTAGAGGTTTACTTGTGTATGAATGTCCCTGTAATTGCTAGTTTATGCCTTGTATGTTTTATGCATTTTTACTTCTGCATTTTCTTAAGTCCTTGGAGGCCAGAAAAGCCGATTAAAGAGGTCAAAATGCATCTGACTTAGTATTTCCACCCCTTGGAATCCTCCTATGGAAGGCGGGAGGCGGAAACCGGAAAAGGAAAAGTTGGACCAAGTAGATTATGGCATTTTCGCACCCTGGGATCCGCAGCGGAAGGCGGAATGCAGGAGAAAGAAGTTTAAATCCAACTAGAAGAGTGCTTTTTGATTTCCAAAGTCCGAGGTCGGAAAGCAGAAGTCGGAAGTGCAGAAAAAGGTTAAGGACGGAAGTTGTTCTCCCGATTTCTGAGTTCCGCAGCAGAGGCATAAGGCAGAATGCGAGTGACAAGAGAAAGAAGTTTTATCAAAGCAGAATGTGGGATTTCCGACTTCCAGGATCTACCTGCGAAAGGCGGAAGGTGGAAATCCGGAAAAAGGATAAGGTAAAGATTTGAGTTTCTGATTTTTGAGTTCCGAAGTGCGGAACACGAAAAGCGAAACTGTGGAAGGCGGAAAGGTCGTTGAATGTTCCGTCGCACATTTGAGTTTCCGATTTTAGAGTTCCGAAGTGCGGAACACGAAAAGCAGAAGTGCAGAAGGCAGAAAGGTCGTTGAAAGTTCTGTCGCACATTTGAGTTTATGATTTCCGAGTTCTGAAGTGCAGAACGCGGAAGGCGAAAAGTCTGTTGAATGTTCCGTCACACATTTGAGTTTATGATTTCCAAGTTCGGAAGTGCGAAAAGCAGAAGTGCGGAAGGAAGAAAGGCCATTGAGTGTCCCGTCGGACAATTGGGTTTTCAATTTCTGAGTGTCGAAGTGCAGAAGGCGGAAATCGGAAGGGAGGAAGGCAGAAAGGCCGTTGAACGTTCCTTCGCACATCGAGTTTCCAAATTACAAAGTGTGGAAGGAAATAAGAGGAAGTGCGGGAGGCAGAAGGTGAAAAGAGGAAGTGCGGGATGTGGGAGGCGGAAGAGAGATTAAGTATTGTCCGTCGAACTTTATATTTTTGATTTCCGATTTCCGAGGTCGGAAGGGCAGAAGTTGGGAAGTACAGAATGCAGACTACAGAAAGACAGGTTCAATGCGGAAGAAGTCATTCTGGTCGCAGAAGGGATCTGTCAAGGGCGGAACAACTGTTACAGTGGTGTACATGGGTTCTTACACGGTTCTTAAGGCTAGAAATGAAGGTGGAAGTGTGAGTTAGCATCCATGCCTGGTGTTTGAAAAAGAACAAGAGTTCTTGAGGCAAATTTTTTTAATTTATCTACATTATGGGTATGGGGAAATTACATTATGGTATCATAGCAAAGGTTGCAACACTCAGGCCTAAATGGACCAAGTTGAACAGTTAAAATGGAAAAAGGACACATAGCTTGTGGTTTAACAGAGCTGTCGGTTGCAACATTGGTGTAAATGTGCCAAGGTAATTGGTTGTAGAAAGAAAACTACAGTGAGAAAGAGTGTTATTTAGCAGGATTGCTAAACTTATCCAACCCGACGAAATGCACTGTGACCGTAGATCTTGATTCTACTACAATATTGACAGTTCATGATTGCAAAAAGCAGTTGGTAAGTAATTTTTGAATTTCTGAGATTGCCTAACAAATGACGTTGTTAACACATTTTGCAGAGTCATAGTGCATATTGAAAAGTTGGTCTTGGTTCGACCAAGAAGGTCAAAGAAGATCAACGCCAAGAAGATTAACAACATGAATGATGCACAGGATCCTTATGGACATGGGGAAGATGCTATGGGGGAAAAGCCAAGAGATCCACAAGAGAACAAAAATCCACTCCAATGCTGGAGATGTGGAGGACCCCATTTGCGCAGGAGTTGTCCACATGGGGAAGGGTATGTAAGGCCAACTTACAATATCCAAGAAAATGAAACTGAATCTAATGGGAAGAGGGAACAAGAGAGTTCCCCAGATGTTGTAGCTACCATAAGAAGCATGAGGGTAGAGTTGTAAGGTTGCAAAGAAGAAAATAAAAGGATGATCAAGGCTCCGGTAGAGCAAAACCAGTTGACTACAATCATGCTATAGAGTTTGGAAAACGACCAAAGGTAGATAAACTTTGGGCATCAGCTAACAGAGATAGAAGGGAGTAGGAGAAATTCCCACAAGAATAATGAGAATCTTAACCCAAGGAAGAAAGGTTTTAAACCTTCTCACCTCTTGAAGCAACAAAGGCAGCCATCACAAGCTGTGATTGAGCCAGCCAGAGTTGTAACACCCCGGTTCTGACCCCGTTGCATTTGATGTACATGATGTATATATATATATATATTGTAATGATCATGGTGTGGAGCTAAAGGCCAAGGCCCCACCACTAATCGGTTATGCTATGTTTTGGATTTAAACTTGTCACCGATGGTATATCGAGGCATGCGGCACATATTAAGTTTATCATCATGTAAATATGCATCTTTAATTAAATAACCCGACCAGCTACGATTGCGGCAACTAAAATGAGAAAGGGGCATGATTTTCACAAGGATAAGGGTGGGGAAATTGTTAAACCTTGAGCAATGAGGGAAAAACCCATGTGTCATCTTCCCTTTGTTTTATTCCAACCACTTTCATTAAGAATTGCTGCTGGTGGTTGAGGCAGTTATGGTCTTTGGGAGTGGGGTGGCAGGACTGTCAGTCCTCACCCACACACACACTCCACCACGGTTGACTTCACAATGGAAGAAAAACCACTGCGATCACTCACGCAGACATTCATTCTCTCCACGCCTGTGCTAAACACTCACGCACTTCCAATTCGCGTCCTCTCTGTAGGTTGTTCATTCTCACGCAGGGGCCATATTGCGTCCATTATCCTCACACACAGGTATTCTTTTGTTTTGGACTCACACAGCTAGCTGGGAGCTGTGCATTTTCATCCACGATCTGTTGTGTTGCTGTGGTCTTCCTTATATTTTGGGACGGGAGTCTGCTCATTTCACGCACAGTTTGGAATTCGGTATTTTTCTCTTCCTCAGCATGGTTTATGTATGTTTTTGCTTACCAATTCATGGCATGTACATATGTTTACCTCTGCCCAGCTGTGAATGTGGTTTTCCTTTCCATCCTCGGACTGTATAAGCTCCATGGTGACTTCACTGTTCGATGGGGTCGTTGATTTTCCCACGTTGTTGGCTGTGTTTGCCGTAGTCTTCTTTACATTTTGGGGACTGTTGTAAATTCACTTGAGAGTCATTTTGGCCACGATAGGGCCAAGAATGACTCAGGAATCGTCTTCCCTGTCTTAAGTTGTATCAGCTGATTGATTGTATGTGTGCAATGGTTGGTCTTCGGACCGTGTAAGGATCAAGGATGGGGGCTTGGTTTGCTTGATAAACCTGGTGGCTGGAAACCACACAGACATAGCTGGAGGGATGGCCTTCTTCTCCACCACCCCTGAATAGCACTAGAAGGGAATGCAGGGCCTGAGGGACTGTGTAGCAGAGAAGGGACTGATTCCTTGTGTTGGGTGTGTGTGGGTGTCTTAGAGGTCAGGCTAGTTCTGGTGTAGGTGTTCTTGGCTCTGTAATGAGCTCACCAGCTTAGCATTGAGCCTTTCCCCAACTCCTTGATGGCCTGATAAACCCAACTGTGTTGGCTTGGCTATGTTTTGTATATCCTTGGCTATGTGTAAGCTTGCTTGTTCCCTTATTCCTTGGAGAATCATGCCCAGCTCGGGGGTGGCAGCGCTGCTGAGAGAGTAAGGAGCACGCTGGCCTATGGTTGGGTGGAACGTTGCAGCGACGTAGTTGGTTGCGGAAGGAGTTCTCTATAAGATAAGTGATCTTGTCCATTTCTACTTCTGCAACTATATTTTCTGTTAATGATTATAATGAACATGTTGAATGCTTGTTTGAACATATGTTGGTTTCCGCTGTGTATGATGATTAACTGCATATGTGCATGTTTTACTTCAATGCATTTCTTTTCAGCAGTCTGTTTTTGTAATTTTGGGCATGCACATGTTCATGGGGCTCTTAGCCCAGGTGGCTAAAGCATGGGGTCGCGTCCTCTTCGTCGGTCGGAGGGTTGGGGACGTGACAAGAGTGATGAGGGAAAAGCCAAGGAAACCACTCAAATGTTGGGGATGTGGAGTACCCTATTTGGGCAAGAATTGTCCACTTGAGAATGGGAAGCAAGGTCAAGTCCACAACACCCAAGAAGATGAAACTATGGGTCAGGAAGCAGGGACCATTCCTAAAATTTGTGCAATGTTAGAAGACCACCAGGTAGGTCATAACTCAATTGTGGTGGAAGTTGAGGGTGAGATTGCTGAACAGACTGTTTCTCGTTTGATTGACCTTGGATCCACTAACAACTGTATCACCCCTAGACTTGTTGAGATGTGCACTTTGAAGAAGTCAAAGCGTAGAATATCATGGTTAGTCCAAATAGCCACTAGAACCAAGAAGAAGGTTAGTGAGGTGGTAAGGAAATGTCCATTGGTCATGGATGGGTTAGTCACTTGTGCAGATCTGAATGTGCAACCACTTGGGTCCTATGATATACTCATTGGGATGGATTGGTTGGAAGCACATAGAGCAAAGCTTGATTGTTACAACAAGACTTTTGAGTGCTTAGATGAAGAAGGGAAACTAAAGGTGGCGAAAGGAATTCTAAAAGTGATCTCTGGAAGGCAGTCTTCAGCAATGCCACTGAAGGAGTTATGTGGGAAAGGTTGTAGAGGCTATGTAGCTCATGTTTTGGAGGTAGTAGAGAATGATACTCCTAGGTTAGAGGGCCTTAATGTGTTGCAGGAATTCAAGGATTTTTTTCCTGATGAAATTCTAGAGCTTCCCCTAAAGAGGGACATTAATTTTACCTCTGAACTTGTGTCTAGAGCAGCACCAGTGTCCCAGACACCCTGCAGGATGAGCATACCATAAATGCCAGAGCTGAAGATGCAACTACAAGAGTTGTTGGAGAATAAGTACATCAGACCAAGTGTGTCTCCTTGGGGAGCACCCACTATGTTTGTGAAAAAGAAAGATGGTACACTCTGGTTGTATATTCATAACATATAACTGAGCAAAGTCACTAAGAAGAACCAATACCATTTTCCTAGAATGGATGACCTGTTTGATGAAATGAGAGGAGCAAAGGTGTTTTCCAAGATTGACTTAAGGTATGGTTACCAGTAGGTAAGAATCAAGGATGAAGATGTTCATAAGACAACCTTCAAAGGAAGGTATGGATCTTATGAGTTTGTAGTGATACCATTTGGTTTCATAAATGCACCAGCTACGTTTATGTGCCTCGGGAATAATGTTTTCAGCAGGTACTTGGACAAGTGTGTTCTTGTCTTCCTTGATGACATTCATACTTATTCAAAGAATGAGGAAGAACTTGTAGAACAGTTGAGGCTGATTTTGAAATTGCCCAGGAAGCATAAGCTGTATGCAAATTTGAGTGGATGTGACTTCTATGAAGAGAGAATTCATTATTTGGGTCACATTATCGTAGATAAAGGAATATCTATAGACCTTGAAAAGATTGAGGCCATTATGAGTTGGCCTGCTCCAAGAAAGATGACAAATGTAATATCTTTTGTGGGACTTGCAGGATATTACAGAGGATTCATTGAAGGATATTATGCAGGTAAAGTGGAGCCTATCTATAAGCTGAGGAAGCCTATATGTGAACTTGTAGTTCCATGAGGAGATGATATGTGCAGTCATATCAGAACTTCCTGAAGACTGCAGGAAGAATGACCTAAACATAGCATTATGGTTATACCCAATGAAACCAAGGAAGAAAACTACCATGTGCTATGAGAAGGATCTCATGACTGAAATCTAACTTCTAAACATAATATATTTTAAATTTTGTTGTTGATTGCTAATTAATTGTTTGGATGATCTAAAATGGTGTCAAGTTGAAATCTTGTATGTGAATGTCCAGGTTTTGGGCAGTATGTGTAAGTAGGGGACAAGTGCTCCCACTTGCAAAGGCCACGCAATATGAGGATGGCCTCATGGTTGCAAAAATATGATTTTCTATAGGAAGCAGAATTGTGAATCCAGATTTTGGTTTGACTATCAATGTTATTGATCGTTTGATATTTGGAAATTTATCCATGCACGAAATAGATTTGAAAATCTATGATTGAAATTTTTACGATGACATCTCATGTGAATTGCCTGCTAGTATGTAATGCAGGTGAGATGATGGGAGTACGCCCTTGGAGTACATAGTTCCTCGGGAGGATGCGTTTGAGAAAGATGGATCCTATGGAAGGATGTATGAGGGTACATAGCTTCACCCCCCAGCCAACTAGGCACCAGTATGCATCACTGGGGACGCCCAAGGTGTAAGACATCCGGATAGACTTCTTTCCGCACACATTCACGCCGTAAGGGGACTGTCACGAGAGCGGGGGATCCGTGAAGAGAATAACCCCTAGGTATTATGGTGTTTGGAAAAGAAGCGCCTCAGCATTGGTAAGCATTGGGAGGAGGTGTTGAGCCCTTAAGCAGAGTTTCCATTAAGCACCCAGAGGTGTTAGGCTCTGGAGCAGGGCTACTAGATCTCGGTTGAGAGATGCTATATAACTAAGTGTTTGGTTTACTTAGCAAATTTTGTTGTTATTGATTTTCTGTAAATACACATGAGCAAATGATGCAACCATGGTTTTGAAAATATGAACATTATAGATTGCATCCTAAAGGAATGAATCTGACATGTAAATTAATTCGTTGTGGTGTCCGGAAAGGAAGCACTTGAGCTTGGTGAGCACCTAGAGGAAGTGTTGGGCTCTTAAGCAGAGCTGTCAGTCCTTGGTTGAGAGGTGTTTTCAGGTGATCCAAGGCTTGCAGAAACTTGGCTACCTTTTGAAGCACACCCTTGCGAGGGGTGGGGCAGGTTTTGTGGGTGCCATGGTTGCATAAATCCAAGTCAGATACCTATGGAACCAAAAGAAGATACTTATGCAGATAAGTATTTGAATTACTTGTTTATTTTATGTTAATATATATGTGCATGTGATTCATCCATGATTTTTGAAAAAACTTGTCAATTTGACATGAGAATTGACTCATTGCATGGGGCTTGAGTATAGGTATTGCTGGATGCCAAAGACATTGGATATGTTCCAAGTTGTGGAGAAGGATTCTCCAAGATTAGAAAGAGATTGGTGGTATGGGCTGATGCATGCAATCAAGGACCTGGAAGAGTTCCAGATCATACCATTAGACAGGTAAAGGTGCAAAAGGAGCCCCACGGACTTGGAGAGGCTGCATGGGAGTTGGAGGATGCCATGCGATTGTCACATCCATTTTTGTTCAATTTTCTGGAGCACTGATGGCAGTGCCAGTGTAACATTTTTATTTAAGTTGTAAAGCACTCAAGACAATGCTGATTGAAAGGGTGGGGGATTGTAATACCCCAGGTTTGACCCCATGGTATTTAATTGTACATAATGTAAATATTGTATGAAAATCATGGCGAGGAGCTCAAGGAAAAGTCCCTGCCATTGATGAATGTTTTGTGGATAGGTGATCAAGGATGATACCTATGGTGATAGTGCTAAGCCAAGCACAATATATATCTTTTGATATATCATGTAAATGTACAAATTAATAAAATACCACAACTGGCTATGGAACTACAATGTGAGAGAGATGGGGCATGATTCCACAAGGTCATAGGGTGGGGAGTGAGTCAACCTCTGAGCCTTAGGGTGAGGCCAGATGTCAAGAGGAGAACCTATGAACCCTTAACTATATTTTGTCCTCTGTCCTTTATTCTTTCCAGAAGGTGGTTGAGACAGTTAATGCCTGGGCTAGTGCAGGGCATGGCAGACTGCAGTTTGCGTAGGCCTGTCGTCTGGGGGAGGATCTGCTTTTGCTTTTGTAGGAAGAAAGCACGTGATGCATACCATGTTCATCAGATGAGATTGCGTTTGGGTTTTACTCACTCCTTCTCATTCATTTGAGCCATTCCATCATTATTCAGGGATTCTATCATTCATTCTCTCCATACTGCTCATGCGCGCTGTGCATTCACCTGTGTTGCAGAACCGTGGTTTTTGTCTATGATATTCCATCCCTTATCCCGCTATTGTACTGGTTCACTGCCTGGAGCCATGTAACTAGTTATCTGCAAGTGTTTTCCTTTGTTGAGCAAAGGAGTAGGGGTTTGTGGTTCAGACGGTTTGATTTCACTCTCCCGAGTCACAGAAGGCGTTTCCACAGTGGGTTTCTCTATTACAGAGTGAGTAAGCATGTGTTGTTTTGTTTCCTTGAGGATTGTTGTGTAGTGCATCCCTGTTTGGTTTGAAGGCCTAGGAGTGGATTAGGGCCAGAATTGGTTGATAAGCCTAGTAAAAAGAGGAACCACACAAAAGATCAAAGGGGGTTGGTAAATCCAATCTGCACACCCACGTGAGCCCTAGAGGGAAGGTATAGCCTGAAGGACTGTATAAGCGGAGAAAGGAGTACTTCCTTGTGTAGGGTGGGGTGGAGTCATGGAGACCAAGCTAGATCTAGTGTAGGTATCCTTAGCTCTAGGGTTGATCTCACTAGCCCAACACTTCTACCTATCCATTTCCTTAGAAGCTTGATAATCCCAAGTGTTAGATGGTTTGGTTGTGTCCTGTTGTGTTTTGGCTTGTTTCCTTAGTATCCTGTGAATCCCAATTGCTTATTGGCCTGGCTAGACAGTCTGTGAAACCCAACCGTTAGTTGGTTGACTGTGTTCTAATGTGTGTTGGCTATGTGTAAGCCTATTGTTGCCTAGTTCCTTATGGAAATCATGCCCAGCTCGGGGGTGGCAGTGTCTTGAGAGATTAATGAACACACTGGCCTATGGTTGGGTGGATCATTGCAGTGGCATAGCTAGTTGCAGAACAACTTAATAAAAAAGATAAGTATCTTTGTTACTCTATTTATGCAATGTATTTGCTTATGAATGACTATACTGGTTGTGTAGAATGCTTATGAATATGATGAATTTCTATGTTCATGTTGAATGCTTGTTGATGATCAAGTATAGGTTTACTTGTGCATGAATGTCCCTTTAATTGCTAGTTTATGCCTTGTATGTTTCATGCATTTTTACTTTTGCATTTGCCTGTATATTCAATGCATTTAGCTTAAGTCCTTGGAGGCTAGAAAAGTCGGTTAAAGAAGTCAGAATGCATCTGACTTAGTGTTTCCGCCCCTTGGAATCCACATGCGGAAGGCGAGAGGCAGAAACCGAAAAAAGGAAAAGTTGGACAAGGCATATTATGGTGTTTCCTCACCCCGAGATCCGTAGCGAAAGGCGCAATGCAGGAGGTGAGAGAAAGAAGTTTAAATCCAAGCAGAAGTGTGTTTTTCGATTTTCGAAGTCCAAGGTTGGAAAGCAAAAGTCAAAAGTGTAAAAAAAGGTTAAGGCTGAAAGTCGTTCTCCCGATTTTCGTGCTCCGCAGTGGAAGCGGATGGCGGAAGGCAGGTTGCAGGAGAAAGAAGTTTTATCAAAGTAGAATATGGGATTTCCGACTTTCGGGATTCGCCAGTGGAAGGCGAAAGGTGGAAATCCAGAAAAAGGATAAGGTAAAGATTCGAGTTTCCAATTTCCAAGTTCCGAAGTGCGGAACGCAGAAAGCAGAAGTGCAAAAGGTGGAAACGTCGTTGAATGTTTCGTCGCACATTTGAGTTTCTGATTTTCGAGTTCTGAAGTGTGGAACGCGGAAAGTGGAAGTGCGGAAGGTGGAAAGGTCGTTGAATGTTCCGTCACACATTTGAGTTTTCGATTTCCGAGTTCCGAAGTGCAGAACGTGGAAAGCAGAAGTGCGAAAAGGTCGTTGAATGTTTCGTCGCACATTTGAGTTTTTGATTTCCAAGTTTCGAAGTGCAAAAAGCGGAAGGCGAAAAGGCCATTGAGTGTTTCATTGCACATTTGAGTTTCCGATTTTTGAGTTCCGAAGTGCGAAAGGCGGAAAGCGGAAGTGCGGAAGGTGGAAAGTCGTCGAATGTTCCTTTGCACATGGAGTTTTCGACTTTCGAGTTCCGAAGTGCGGAAGGCAAAACGCGGAATTGCGGGAGGCGAAAGGCGGAAGAGAGATTAAGTATTGTCCGTCGAACTTTATATTTTCTAGGTCGGAAGGGCGAAAGTGCGGAATGCAGACTGCAGAAATATAGGTTCAGTGCAGAAGAAGTCATTCCGGTCGTAGAAGGTATCTATCAAGGGCGGAACGAATGTTATAGTGGTGTACATGGGCTCCTAAGCCTGGAAATGAAGGTGGAAGTGTGATATAACAACCATGCCCGATGTTTGAAAAGAGAACAAGGGTTCTAGAGGCAATTTTTTTTAATTTATCCGCATTATGGGTATGGGGACGTTACAAATTTAAAAGAAGTAATCCCTTCAAAGGATCAACATATGGGAAAACTAACGTACAAAATAACCATCTTTCAATTGTTGTGAGTATTCAACCATAGACATCTAAACTTGGGATGATAACATCCCATATGTGTAACATATTTACAATCACACAATTTAGTACAAGATAGATACTTCATAATATTTTGAAGCATGCTTTGGAATTATATTCCTTCTCGAGAATGCATTCATAATATTGTGTCCACTTTGTCATGCGATAACAATAAATGGGGATGATGCACATAGATAAGTAAGTAGGTTCATTGACCACATTTAAAAAATTTATGATCAAGTTGAAGAATATTTGTAGAAGAGTAAAATATAGAAACACAAGGCTAAACATGATTACATCAGGTAATCACCAATTTCATTGAGGATAAGGAGTCCAAGTTTATCTTTAGAAAGAGTGCTATAAGGAAAAGGATAGAAATCTTAGTCCAGTTATATATATATATATATTTATTTTAATTTTTTTTTTTGTATCTGGAGTAATTGGCAACTAGCCGGTTTCGTACTTGCGTGACACAGGGTCGATTCCGACCGCTACCACTATAACCTCCAGGAGAATACGCTGACCCCCACAATGCATCTCAGGCTGCAACGAGGTTTGAACCCTTGACTTGCTTAACAGCCCGTACACCTCAACAAGTGCACGGTTGCCAATTGATCTACACCTTGGGGGGTCACTTAGATATATGGTTATTACACTATCATTGTACTTATTAAATATGCTAGCATTTTTAAATTGAATCTACTAGCTTATATGGGGATACATGTGATGTTCATTCTATATCACTTAAAGCTTGATCAACCATTGAGTTTCTAGAGCGATGAAGAAGTTGATGTCATGTTGATTCTTGAAGAGATGTTGTTGAAGTCAATAGAGAATTGCAAGAATAAAGTTATCATGTAGTGCAAAGAGCGGGCAACTAGACATAGAAACCTTAAAATTTACTAGATCAAGATAAAGGTCGTCACCTCAGGCTGGAAAGTGTTAGAAACTTATTTTTTCTCCAACTAGAAAAATAGTTGCTAGGGACCAATAAATTCTAAGCGGGGAGGTTTGATCTCAATGGAGCTTAGACACTGACTATGTCCAATATCATTGGAAGATAAAGGTAGTCACCTCTGGCTGGAAAGTGTTAGAAACTTATTTTTTCTCCAACTAGAAAAATAGTTGCGAGGAACCAATAAATTCTAAGAGGGGAGGTTTGATCTCAATGGAGCTTAGACACTGAGTATGTCCAATATCATTGGAGTTGCACTTAATAGAAGTCTACTAAAACTTAACAAAGTATAGGCCAACGAATTTGGTCATTGTACAAGAAATGTGATAGTGCAACATCGATAATGTGAGGCACACATTGCAACTTAATCAACCTTTGTTGCAAATTAAAGTGGAAAATAATGTCATGTTGCGACATGAAAAAACCCTTGTTGCATATTCCTAGCATCATGTCATTGTTGTATAGGTAGAAACTTGGTAACACTAAAACTGGTTGTGCAACCTAATGAATATTCACACATAGTTAGACAACTTAGTAGATTGACCCACACAAAATGCTAGTAGTCATGAAATCTCATATTTCATCTTTGTCTCTTCCTCTTCTCTATTTTTTTGCAAATTATTATAATGTCATTAATTTACATCATCAATAAGAGTGATTCATATTCCCTTGGATATATTCTTTTATATCTTCATCACATTGTAAATAAGTTGACATATAAATTAAATTGTTAATTAGATAGTTGCATCTTTAGGTTATTATCTTACAACTTATTTTTAAGAAGTACAGACTATATGTTTTTTATTTAACAACTTACTCTTTTGCAATACAAATTTAAAAGTTACCCAGATGCGGGTGATTACGTGGCTCAAAGGAGGAGCGGGAATAGCTGTAGGGACACATAGTTGTCCCCTGACGTCACTCCTCAGACTTACCATCATTAAGTCCTTAATGAAGCAGGACGTCCCCTCCCTCGATCTATGAGGTTTCTCCAAGTTAATGATGAGAGGTGACTTCCCCTTTGTCACCCAGTACTATGCTCCACCATGCAGAGTAACAACGAACTTAACTGCGCCTCAAGTTTTGTGCATCCCTCTTACGGGAAGCCCGTTATACGCCTCTTACCTCATTTGCTCCTCCTTGCGTAATTTAGTGAAGGCCGAACATTCTGCAGAGCTGGTGGTGACTGTGAAGCAAGCTAGTTTCCATCCTCTTGCACCTACCTTCTTAGTCAACGTTCATAATGCTTACCACACTCTGCCTCTGACTCATCTGAAGATGTCTCGCAGACTACGCACTACGCCAAGGTGGGGACGTGGTGGCCGTGGAAATTCCAACGAGCGTGCTATAATTCTCACGGCTCAAGCTAACACAGAAGGTTGCAACGTTGAAATCTCGTATTATCTCCGTTGGCTTATGGATGACTGGGAGGCCCAAGGTTGTGGGCTCACACTCCGCGGTGAATTGGACGGTCCTTCACAAGCCCAATTTTTGGGTGGTTAAGAACCTCTTGCCCGACTAATCCTCCATCTTACAGGTGCCCAGAATGATCCCCTGGCTTCCTCTTCAATTCCTTCAACGGTTCCCATGGACATAGAACAACAACCTCCTCCTCCTCCTCCTAGGACCATAGTGAGCACAATGTAGGGTAAAGCAACCATCAACATTGCGGCAAATTACAGGAAAACAAAATAGCTCCCAATTAAGAGGAATCCCTCCAACAACGAGGATGATACTAGCAGCGAGGAGGATACTAGCAACGATGATAAGAGCTTCGAAAAAGACGACAACCAAACATATGCGAACCCATTGGCTCCCCCAGCGCATGGACGACCAAATTCACAACTCGACTTTGGCTTCGGGGTTCCTATTGAGGAGGAGAAGCCCTCTAAGCCATAAGTCTAGGTTCCTAGGTTTTTGTGTCTTTTCTATTTGTCATGCTCAATCTGTGTCTAGACCTACCCGTTAATCACAACAGTTATACTCAGTTTTTTTGCTTCAACACTGCTAATTTTGATATCACTATGATCTGTTTTCCCTTCTACAGGGAGGATCAATTTGATTGTAAAAGCCTATATTCCCTTGAGGGACATGTCTCAACTTTCTCTCTGCTACATTCTATTCGCAAAACTGCCATTAAAATTTGTATTTTTGACTGTATTATTATTTTGGTTCAATAATTTAGTCTCTGAAATTACAAAAAAAAATACAAATTTAAAAGTTATTATGTTTCTTATTGATTTAAGTATTGTTATGTTTCTTATTTAACAACTTACTCTTTTGTAATACACATTTGAAAGTTGATTTGTTTTGTATTTATTTGCATAATTGTGTAAATAAAAGTTGTTATGTTTCTTTTTCAAGGAGATTAGTTGTTATGTTTCTTATTTAACAACTTACTCTTTTGTAATACACATTTGAAAGTTGATTTGCTTTGTATTTATTTGCATAATTGTGTAAGATTATTATATTTTAGAATCATTTTAACTTTCAATGTGTCACGTGTTAAGAAATTTTAAATTTCAAAAGATAAAAAAACTCATTTTTAAAATGCAAAATATAAATATTTACATAGAAAAAAATTCGATACCTTAAAACATCTAAAATTAAAATAAATCTAAATAAATTTATATTTAATCAACCTACTATTTTATTCTTAATATTAAAATATTTATGAATGTAAATGGACATTTGGAAATTATGACTATCAAGTATAAGGTGTCTTTATGGTTAATTATATGTATCTAAAAACATGTGGGAAACGATATCCCTATCTAAGACCATTAGTTTGGAGCATCTAGACTTTTAGACTTTTGGACCTTGACTCATTTTATTTTAACTACCATAGTGGTGATATTTGAGCTTGTACTTTATAAACATATCGCCGAGAATATCGTTGTTAATTTTCAAAACTATCATGGGAGGATAATATATTTACAAACGTGGAACATTCCAAGAAAAATCTAAAAACAAGGGGCCGAGAATATCGTTGTTAATTTTCAAATCATGGGAGGATATTATATTTACAAACGTGGAACATTACAAGAAAAATCGAAAAACAAGGGGGTTGGAGAGTCATATTTATCTTCTTTATTCAACGTCACGTGTTTGTAAAATGTACGTCGCCATGTTTAGTGTGTGGGGAACGAGCAACGATTTGTGTTCTCTCCTAGCCTTCGCACATGAAGGGGTAAAGCCCAGTTTGGGCGTGTTTCAAACGTGTTTGAGTCTAATGATAAGGGTTCGTTTTCAAAACTTGGTTTTATTCTAGGGCGAACAATACTCTACATGCAGTGCGGCATTCAATGTGACGGCTGTCGTATTGTGGGCTGTTGGATCTCAACCAGATTGAGATCCAACAACCCACAATGCAACGACCATCGCATTAAATGCTGCATTGCATGTAATATATTTTTCGCCTTATTCTAGTGTGTTCAAAGCTTTTTGCCATAAATTATGGAAAATGTACAAAAATGTCTGACAAGTGTGTGAATCGTCCAATCCAATGAGACATATTTTAAAATTTGAATCTTGTTTAAATTCTTGGTACATTGAATATCGTAAATCATTGCACTCGCTCCAACGTTTTAGGATATCATGTGTGCAGGAAGGGGGATTTGAACTTTATTATGTCATCACATCTCGGCTACAAAGACACTCCCCTTTACTCCATGTGCGAAGCCTAAGAGAAAGCTTCCCAAGACATGGAGAGTGAAAACAAAATTTAGGATATATATATAGTTAAGTTTAGTTCCATAGACTTAAAAAACAAGGTGGCAAAACCCAAATAGAAGTTCAAAGAGCAAGATCTTTGCATGGAAGCAATTGAGTCATATTGTCTTAGACATTTCACTTACTATTTGAGATGGAAATGAACTTTGTTATAATCTTGGAGTGAGTTGTGAGAGTCTCTAAAAAGTCAAAAGAACTGCCTTGTGATCTCATTGTATTATGAGTATGGAAATACAAAGGGGTCATCGATCTCTGACTATAGGGAAAATGTCTGACATGTGCGATATTCCCAAGGAGCATGTGTGGTGCACTAGTTAGGTAATACCTTACCATGTTCATTTATATGGATGGTTTTAGAATTACTTTGAAGTATATCAGTTGGTAATAAGGAGGTGAAAGGCTTATTTTAATAAACCAATTAATATAAGTATTAACGAGGGGGTGTGTTTTGATTTACCTATGGATATGCACATAGGAATTTTAGAAGGTAGAAAGATGAGGAACCTTGATACAATCTAAGTATGGACTGAGGGATGGCTCAATCAAACAAAACTATGGTGGTTTTTGAATGCATAAAAAAGAAGAAACATGATGAAGAGGATTTGTAGGTGGAAAATGGATAACTTATTGGAACCAATGTACTAGGACTATAAATTAAATAGGGTATGAAAAATGTCATGAAAAAAAATGGATTTATGGGATATCCAATGAAAATATGAAGGTTTTTTAATTAGACATGTGTATTCAAAGGGGATTTAACAAATGAGTTTTGGGAGATAAAAATGAATCAAGGTTATTCTTTGATGTCTCATGAATGAAGTTGGCATGTCATAGGTTTACTAAGTGAATCCCCATGAATGGGAGCAAGATCTAATTTGATTAACAAGAGATTTCAAATTGCAAGATCGATGTGTTTTGGTGTATCTAAGAGCCTAATGAGCTCATCACTACATTAAAAGGAATATATTTCATTTTCCAAGGAAATAATCTCACCCCACCCTCTCACACTGAAGCGAAGAATGAGAGTGTTGTTACCAAGCCTACATTCACAACGATCTTTTCCTTCTTCCTTGGAATTTTTGGATGGAAGGTAAATCAAAGGATTCATTGAGATTTAATCCTAAGACCTCCGTGGACTTAGCACAAGAGAATATACCAATTGAGCTACCCCTCTGTGGATAAACTGAAATTAAGATATGTATTGTAGGAGTAATGGATCTTCGATGAGAGTGGCTCTATGGGTGATAACCATGCGGATTGAAAATAAGATTTGAAGATCTCATCTCAAATTCCCATGTTTATCTCACTTTTGCAGAGGTCTAATGCATCCATTACTGAGTTATACGAAGGAAACATTTCAATATCAAGATTGACTAAAGGGAGCAATGAGGAGGCTCTATCATAACATTGAAATGGTTCCCATTATTTGTGTTACATATAAGACATGGGTGAAAAACACACATCTTGAGATGATGGCCCATATAGGGTGTGCTTATTTTACCAAGCCCATGGATCATCACCACATCTTGGGAGACCATAGAGACAATGAATGGGGAAACGTTCTCTACAAGAATGTTTGTTCCTTATAATTACCTATGCCATGAAATGGATTTTATACATTTTAGACTCCATATATAATAATTTTTTTTATTAGAAATTGTAAACGACAAATATAGAGATTATTTGTGATTATTGAATTGGATTTTTTATATCATTTTCCCTGTATTAATGTTGAGGAATCTGTAAGGTGCACTTTGCGACTGTTTTAACGTATTCCTTTAAAGAATCGTCCATTCCTTTTTTTAATAGAAATAGTTACTATTTGTATTACTACAAAAAGGTTGTTGTGGCATTATCATCACCATAACTTGAAACACCATAGATGCAATGAGTGGGGCAGTGTTGAACTCTACGAGAATGTTTGTTCCTTATAATTACCTAAGCCATGAAATAGATTTTATACATTTTAGACTCCATACATAATAAATTGTTGTAATACAAGTTGTGAAAAAATAATGTTGATATTATTGAATTGTAGTTTCTATATCATTTTCCCTATATTAATGCTGATGAGTTTGTAGGGTGCACTTTGCAATTGTTTTAACAAATTCCTTTGAAGAATTGTCCATTCTTTTTTAAAAACAAAACATGTTATGATTTGTATTACTAAAAAAGGGGGGTTGTGGCCTTACCATCCAACCTTTTAATACATTTTTTTTGGAAATGAGATAGTTCAACAAAATTCCAAATACTTCAAGATGCCCAAAAAAGTACTACCAAACTTCCTTATTATCATAATTCTAACCCTACGTTCTGCACTACTTGGCTTGTGTAAAACCTTAGAAATTGTCCCAACAAAAAATAGACTTGTAAAACAACCCAGAGTAAATATATATATTTTTTAACCATACATAATGGGAATTCTTCTATCGACATATGATTGATGCAAGGAAATAAGGGTCCTACTTCAATTTGCTCAGACTTCTACTCCTTTGTATCTTCTTCCATTGCTACTACTTGGCTGTATCCAAGAGAACCCTCTAAGGATTCAGAAGACATAAAGTTTCTTAATTCTTCATAACTAGGATTTTGTTCCAATGCCAAGAGTACCTTGTCTTGCAATTCTTTGAATTTATCTACTTTCTTCTCAAAATTTCCCTTGCTACATTCTTCTCCTACTTATAGCAAAACTAGTTTACCTTCGTGTTTCTCTAACTAGGCTTTCATGACTACAAGTGTCTTCTTGTTGTATTGAGATCCCTAACATAATTTAACTCTCATTCCTTTCTCTGTGATTCCCATTTACTCATGGCCAAGGAAACACATTCTTGAACGTTATCATAGTGATGGTCACATATGCAGATTGACATCTGCATCTATGAGTGCTCACAATGGTTACGGTGCCCATGAGAGGTCTCCATTTGTTCCATTGAAAACCTTTCCAAATTTGCATTGTAATAGACATATTGAGCATGCAATATTTCTAGGGAGGTGCACAAACACAAGAGGGTTTCTTGAAAAAACAAATATGAGTATTGAGCACATAATATTTCTGTAGAGGTGCACAAATTAGAGAGAATGACAGAAATAAACACCAAGCATAATATACCAAAAATCCTGCAAAGGATTCCCCTTAAGATTTCAAAGCACAATGATCTAGATGGATGTCAGGTTTTTTTCCTTGAACTACATGGAAGAGACATTAACCTACACGTAATAACTCGTCTCAACTAGACTCCATTCACATTGAAGATTCTACAAAGAGGCGAGTTTGTGACACAAATTGATATCTTTCCATTATTTTGGAAGTGCATGTGAACTTGGCTATGACACTTGTCTTTTCTGATGTGTGCATTAATAAAATTGATTTAGGTTTGAAACATTAGGGAAGGTGTATTTGCACCAATAAGTCCCCTCTTTTTCAGGCTATGATAAGGGGGATACTGCAACCTTTGTTGGCCATTTCATCCTTTGTTGTGATAAATTCTTAGAGGATGTGAATCCATCCATTCAAATCTTTCCAGTTTATTTTGAATTCGTGATCTAAGTGTTTTAATCTAGGTTCACAAGGAAGGGGTTTGGAAACACAATGGTGAATTATCATCATTTAATACCCTAGAACCATGATCTTCTTAAGTCCCATTTTCTTGACTATCGGTATTCCTTAACATTATGTGATAACTTTACTTTAGTTGTTTGATGTCTCACACAATCCCCAAGCATAGGAATATTCTAGGTTTCATCTAGGATGACCCCCTTGCACTTACCACCCTTGAAGATCTTGTAAATTATATTAGTTGTATTAGATTTTCATTTTCTCAATCTATCAAAATATGTATGCATTCAATGTTTGTTTTCACTAGTAAAAATATCAACTAATTCATTGAAGCTAAGTGCTTGAGAGCCCTCATAGGAAAAGAGGGGTTACCAATAGAGTTTTTTAGTGTTAGTGTAATATATAAATAAAAACG
>LPNX010741921.1:943-20819 GCA_001517045.1 Pseudotsuga menziesii | reverse complement strand
CCTACCAAACAAAACTGAAACCAAGGAGCCCCACGCTAAACGCCGTGTAGAGGAAGAAGGTCATCGGGAAGGTAAGAGGGTCATGATGATGGGGTCAGGGGAGGTACGATCATTGTGACCCACCCCCCTGCCATCCCTGTACCTTCTGGTCATGCACATGGCTACTCCATTAACGGCGACCGCTAACCCTCCCGTCCGCCTCCTAGGATATGTGATATTCCCTCACCAACTTTGTTTCATCTCTTCTTCATATTGCTAAAACATATTTTATTTTTGAATTTTTTTAGTATTGTATAATTTATTTCAATGCAGTGGTTCATTGGTGAGACCTATAGATTTTAAGTACATGACATGAGCTTTGAAGGCATGAAGCTGGACTAGATACACTTCCAATCTTATTGAAAAATCATAATTTGAAGCTAGACTAGATACACTTCCAATCTTCTTGAAAATCATAATACGAAGCTAAACTAGCTACACTTCCAATCTTCTTGAAAAATCATAATAATATACATTGATACTGTTGCAGTAGTTACACTATCAAAACCCATGAAAGTCGAAGTGTGCTCCAATTCTTTCATCTTTTTGTGACATGGGTTTTTCTCCTTCTCTTTCCCATAGGCCATAGGCTCTATTTCTTCATCCTTTATAGTGTTAATGATGTATTGTGGTGAATTTTGAGTTGTAATAGAGTAGGGACTTGAGTTCGATGTGCATTAATAAGTGACCATGCCATTGGTTGTTTCATGTGCATTAATAAGTGATCATGCCACTGGTTGTTTCATGTGTATTAATAAGTGAACATGCCACTGGTTGTTTCATGTGCATTGATAAGTGACCATCCCACTTAGTTGTTCACATGACCATGCATGATTGGTAACCAATAAGTCTATGGTCTCTTTATTTCACCAACACATATCTTTATAGAAAATAATATTTTTTTCTTTATTCTCAATCATCACTTGTCAATACTAAGATCAAACTCTATATATGAATGGAATCCTTTGTTTTTGGGATGGATTACACTACTTCTTTGATGTTAATTATCAACAAGGATAAAAGCTATGGTCAATGGATTCGAGGCTTGGCTACTTGCAATCCTTTTTAAATAGAAAGACCTTTGTTTAACAAAGGCACGCCAAATATATTGTCAAGCTAGATTGTAACACATCCAAGGCGAGAGTCGGAAATAAAAACTCCATTGGAACATTCATGCATATTCCCATTCACATAACAATCAATTAGGCGCAAATGCCTTTTAATACACATCCAAAACTATATATTAAGAGCTCATTATAGCATTGCAACCATATAATAATCTACTCTTAGGCTACAATACTCTTCATATGTATCTCTAATTGTTTACATTTCAAACCCATCCTTATACTACAAGACATTAATAATAAGATGCGAGCTGCAATTTCTTTCAAGCTAAAACAACACGCTTCTTATTGCTCCATTCTAAATAGAGATGGCATGCTTTGTAGATATACTCATTGCATGCTTATTACCATGGAGCTCAACACAAGGAAAGTTTACAAATTACTATGGTTGTTCTTTCTCTGTCTATACTCACACACAGACACACACAATTCTAGCATTCAATATTCACATATTTTCCCAACTGTATCACTATAGTTGGTTTCTCAAATTGATTTAATTATTATGCTGGCTCTAGAGAATTAAGAGAACGAATTAATTAGACAAATAATGGAAGTTATAATGAATTGTAGCTTTTCAATTAAATAACCCAAGATAAAACTTAGAGCCAACGACCAAACAAAGGGGGAATGGATTGTTGATTGTACTCAATGATTCCATTAAACTCAAATTAAGGGAGATAAATGCAACCAAGAACTAGTAAATGTTGAATTGATATACACGGATCCCAGGCAATCAAGCTACACTATAATGAAATAAGGCATCAACGACTATTTTAGCTTTGGGTTCTGGTGTTTTATTTATTTATTTATTTGGCACAACTACCTTACGTTAAATTCACTGCTAAATGAAATTTCAAAATAGCATAAGGTTTAATGTCAAGAATAGTGTTGGATTTAGGATTGAGTTTTAGTATTGGATTTAGCATCGAGTTTAGTATTGGATTTAGTGCCCATTGCTTGTAAATTAAAATTTATGGCAATACAAACAAAAACTAAAAAAGGTAAGAAAGTGGTAAGGGAATGTTGGGATTTGAATCTGGATAACTTGGGAAAAGGTAGGAGTACCTCTTGATCTACATTCCCACAAAAAGCTACCATTAGACATGCATATTTGAACAAAAACTAGACTAACCTAATGCAAGTTAGAATTTATAGAAACAAAAAAGGAAATTGTAAAAAATGAAAACATAAATGGAAAATGGGAAGGAAGTGTTGGGATTTAAATCTAGATCACTTGCCAAGACAAGAACTCTACATGAGCTATTGATGCAGGAGCATCGAGACAAAGTCCTCTATTTTTTGAATAAGTAGTCAAAGATATTCTTGTGTTTCCATGTAATTAATTCTAGAAGGATAGGGTTAGTTGTTAGGATTTCTTTTGATTCTAATAATCAGCAATTTGCCACTGTTGTACTCGAATCTTGCAAGAGATAGCTCGAGGATAGCTTAGTTGTAGATTTCTTTTCTTAGGGGTTCAGATCTTGTTGTTCGGATCTGACAGGTTGATGAAGCTCTATGTAAGTGTAATTGATCTAGTGTATAAGTATGCATAGGGGAATGATAATAGCAAGAGTGTAAGTGTGCTGGTTAATTGAATGAAGAACAAAGTTTAAAATCTCTGCATGTGTGTTCATATATTTGATGTCTTCTTTCAATAACCAGAAGCATGATTTTAAGTTCTCTGTGTGTGTAATTCGATGGTCTGGTAAGACGTTGAAGAATTCCCAAAAGTGTAGATGCGTTTCCGCATAAAGAATTGATCATTCCATGAATTTATTTGACTGTTACAGTACGAGTCAAGAATCTGTGAAATTCAACAATTCAACGGCTGTGGTTAATTTCCACAAAGGAAAAGTAAGTATCCGCAAGTGTTAAGGTGGGATCAGCATCCGATCTCATATCAACGACTAAGAAGGAGCCCATAAAAGATCGACAACTTAGAAGAATTGCGGAAAAAGGAAGTGCGGAAGGAAAATTGTGGAAGCCCACCTTTGGAGAAGTGGGAAGGAGGATCTGCAACCCGCAACCCGCAATCCAAGTGCAGAAAGGACCGTTGCAACCACAAGTTTGCGGAAGTCCGTCAATTTTTGGAAATTGAGAATTGCAAATCCGCAAACCGCAATACGAAATTGCAGAAAAAGCCTTGCAAAAAGGATTTTACAGAGAACTCAATTGCAGGAACTGAGTTGCGGAACCAATCCTGTGGAAAACCAAGTTGTGGAAACCTGGTTGCGAGGAGTTGAGTTGTGGACGTGAGAGTTGCAGAACCTGAACTGCGTTAACAACCTTGGGGGATTGAGTTTGTAGAAGAAGACTTAATTAGTGAAGTCTGCTGGTAGGGATCAATTTTAGGTCTACTAGCTTTCACCTGCCATCAGCCACATTCCCACATAAATATGCTATTAAAAGTGTAGATTTGAGTTGAAACTAACTTTGCCTTTGTATGCCAAACAAGTGAATAATGTAGATCTTAGGAAAATATCAACATTTTATACAAAGAGAAAGTAAGTAATAAGGGATATATGGGTGCGAATATTTAAACCCAAATCTCCTTATAGGAATGCAAGGACCTTACTTAGGCCACATTGTGCATTAAATAGAACCCTCAAAATGTCATTTTCTTCTTCTTTCTCCATTAAACTTGCAGCAACAAAACAAGAATAACCATTAACAGACCAATAAAGGAAAAAGAAATTAAAGACAAAGGAAGGAGAAGAAGGGAAGGGAGAAGACATTACCTTCCTCATGGATGTTCCTCCATCAAGCCCTAGCCTCAATGCATGAAACTCTAAACTTGTAACAACAAAAGAGAAATAAAAACTAGCAAATCGATAGTGTAAAATCAAAGTAAAATAAGAAGGAAGAGAAGAGGAGGAGGGAAGGGATTCATTAGCTTTGATAACGAGGTTCTTGCATGAAACTCTAGCTTCCATGCATGAAACCCTATGGCACGCAACAACGAAAAAAATAAAATTTAGTGAATTAGCGAAGGAAAAGAAAAGTAAAAGAGGAAGAGAGGAGGAGAAGCCTGAAGGGAGAATCCATTACTTTTCTCATAGAGGTTCCTCAATGCAACTAAAACCCAAGCCTTCACGAGGATAAAACCCTAAAAGACGAAACCCTGAGGGAGAAAGAAGGGACGACAAGAGAAGAGAGAAAGAAAAAATGAGAAAATAATGTAAAAGTAAGTTTTAAGGGGTTTTTATGAGAGAAAATAAGAGATTTTAATTAAAATAATAGAAATGTCTTCACGCATGAAGATTAAGACAAATAACTTATTTTTAGTGTGCTCTTTCTTAAATTTATTTTTGAAAAGATTCTCTTGCTTTGTTTAGTTACTAAAGAAACTTGACACTAAACTTGATGCCAAAGTAGACACTAAACCCGATGTTAATAGCACTAACTTTAGTGCCACCTTGTAAAATAAAATGATGATTTTTTCATTAACCATTACAAAATATCACTAAAAAGGTAAATTGATGCAAACAATAAAGTTAAAAAAGGACATTATTTCAGAGGGTGTTGTTCTACTACTAGAGAATGTTCATTACTTGTTGAATTTCAAAGATACGATGGATTGGAGGATTGTATTGTTGTATTGCTTAACATGTAAACCTTTATGGCATAACAACAACCCCCATGAATTAAACAATTAACACTAAGATACACCCAAGAACAAAACTGATTGAGTTTAAGTGTTTTCGAAAGTGATTATTATTGACATAGAGAAAAAACAAAGATGAAAACCACAAAGAAACTAAATGCACCATTGACATATTTTTTTAACCTTGGAAACTCAAGCAGGCCCAAGCAAGCACTCTATGGGGATTTGATTTTGTAAAGGAAATTGTTACACATGTGAGTTATGAATTCCCAATTAGATTTAATGTATTCTTACTCATTGGCAAAATTGTAGATGGCTCTAGCTCATAGACAACCTTCGACTTCCAACATGTTTATTCTTTCCATCTTTATTTTTTGTTATTATCCTTTTTCATTTCCTCTCAAGCTCTCTTTCTCTCATCATTCATCAAGCAAGGCATCCTCTCTTATGGCAATGTACTGAAATGCTAGAATTATTTTATATTATTACAAAGTTTAGATGAGGAATATTTTGGATCAATGCATTGAAAACATTGCTATCCTTAGGTATATAAATGTATACTGAGTCGATGTGGAAATTTAGTAATTTCAACAATTTTGTACTTGTTGAATTCAATATAGAACATTAGACATGGAGCAATATGAGTGTCTCATATCATACATTACTGGATTCACCACCACTCTCTACTCTAAAATTGGATGGGGACATCAACACTGTAAAACCAACCAATCAAATCAAATCTAAAACCAAACTCTAAACCAATACATATGAGGTTCCAAAAAGAACCAAAATACACTAGAAGGGTCTTAATTTTTTTTTTGCCTTGGGGATCCGCCTACAAACCCTCTGAGAGTAGAGGCCTCGCTCTAGCACCCCTAGAGGGAGGGCTTAGCAAACCCCCTTCCCCCCCTTGTGACCCTCCAACGCACATAAATTGCATGTGGGCCTAGTCATGAATTCTCCCTGGAGAATATTCAAGATTTGGACGTTGACTTCATATCCTAACAATACCGAAATACCAAATTATTTTTATGCTAATACACATTTAGATATTACGATTTTGAACTTTCTTGAGCGGATCAACAAGATTAATCCAAGTGTAAAAGTATACAATAGGGATTCATTTCATGGTCGTCATATATTGTTATGCTTAAATGCATCTCATTAATATTTAAATAAGCTTTAGTTAAAGGGTGGTAACAATTTGTTTTTGTTTTTTGTTTGTTTATTAAATAATATATGTTTTGTGCTTATATTAACTCTATAAAGTTATATCCTTTAACCTTTGTTTAATAGCTAGCTATTTTCACAAAACTAAGTGGTGAGTTGTGTCTATGGACATGGTCATTCACCTGCCACTTTACTTGTGGATGTGCCAAGTTTATTAAAATGTTTAGATACTAATTTTTTGGATCCATTTTTAATTAATGCATGTCTACAACTAATTTAACCATTTCAACAATTTTTTATTTATTATATTCTAGGTAGATCATTGAATATAAAGTGATAAGAATGCCCCATATGATAGGCTAACAATAACTAGCCTGATCCAACCCATTTAAGGTGGCAACAACAGACATGTCCCCCGAACAACTTAAAATTCAATAAAAAAACATACCTGGTTATTGTTTGCCCATATCATCTGGACACAATAAAAATTAAATAAATCAAATTTAAAACCATACTATAAACTTACCCCAAAAATATTAAAGTAACGTACGAGAGAATTAATTGCCAAAACTGCAATATGTCCTTCACTTTGACAAAAACATTTAAGATTGACTAACTACAAACTAGAATAATTTGAAGATGCAACATATTCCAATCCTAAGATTGAATAACAAAAAACCAGAAATCAATTTGATGCTGCCACATATTCCAACCCTAGATGCCCTATATTTGTCTTACAGACCACGCTTCTGTTCTTGAAGTGCATCATGTCCTTAACCAAGAAAGTTCTTTAATATTATTATTAATCAAGAAAAGAATTTAATATTATTATTATTAATTAATGATAACGGAGTTCTAAATCATAGAGTTAATTACTTTTTTTTTGCTCGGTGAGCTTTTGGTTTGGGAAACTACAATGTAGGGTATCTAAGCAGCTAAGCCGTCAAAATCACTGGGGTGCTCTGTGATTTGTTGGGCAAGTCTTTAGTCTGAAAAACCACAATCCAGGAGCATCTAAGTTGTCAAAGTCTGAAAAACCACAATCCAAGAGCATCTAAGCCATCAAAATCACTCCGAGCATCTAAGCTGTCAAAGTCTGAAAAACCACATTCCAGGAGCATCTAAGCCATCAAAATCACCCCGAGATCGTGCCCAACCTAGACTGCATCGCACCCAACCTAGACCGCACCAACCCTTAGCATGATCGGATTTAAATGGCTCAACAAAACAGCTCTAAACAATTTAGTTTACCAAACCAAAATTGAATAGATAACTAATGCAATTATTTTGCAGTCTCCGATTTATCCCATTTTTGGAGAAGATTCTTTGAAAAAAAAAGTTGAACGTCATCCTCTTCCCGTGAACTGACGTGAAAACGAGTTTTTCGGAACACAGGGGCCCGGGGCAAATTTTCTTTCAGCTCCCCGGAAGTTTCTATGGAATTATCCCGTCGCAATAATTCCAACAATGAATTTCTGAACCAGTCCGTGCACATAAATTTAATAGGGAAACGGGAAGCACGCGATCGGTGTGACGTATTAAGTGTTTGATCAGTGGGTCCCGTTACTCCGTCAATTGACTGGAAAGCTCGCAACCGGAATTTTCGGATGAAGCCAACGGTTCTGCATTAAAATATCGTGAGCGTTAGTTTGATATTTCCGAGACAAACGGAGTATAAAGGGAAAAAATAATAGAAAAAAAGGAAATAATTAAGAAATGGACAAATTTTAGGAGAATATTTTTGAAACGAGCGTGTATTAAAGTTTTAGTATGATTTATAATTTTATTAGTCAAAGAATGTGTGGAATAAAGAGGTGAAAATTCTAGATTTATAATTTTATTAGTTAAAAAATTTGAATTTATTTATTAAAATAAATAATAAATCATGTTTTTGAATATATAAATAGATTCAACATCTTCAAATATCTTAAAACATTTCAAAAACCAGCGAAATCATCAAACTATAACGTTAGGGTACACATTTCCGTTAATGATAACCCATTTAACATCCGATTATTTCGTTAAAGTATTTGCCCTGCCCCTTCCTGCTCTTTGAAGTAACCTTTCCGTCAGACGGCAAGTGACTGCGCCGTCAGTGAGGTGATAGAGTTTTAAAGAAGGCGGCCCGGCATTTGACAGAAAAAAATTATATATCTTAACGTGCGATGCGGAATCTCATTGACTGTATTTGGATTTTCAATTCTCGGGGGGAGGACTTGAGGTCAGGCAATTGTTGTGTGCTTCGGGGATCACAGCGCGCGAGTGAGACAAACTGCGTGAAGTGATAGCCGCCATGAATCGCGTGGCGCATGAAATGCAAGCAAGCTGCAAGGTAGAGGTAATCTCTTTTCATATTTCTTTAAATCACACATGATAATAAGGTGTGTATTCCAATGGCGGCATCGTCATCTTTATCTGGAGCTTGAAATATATAATTTTGTTGCAGCAGGGAATTAGAGCTTGAAGCTTTTTCTCAGAGCCCAAATTTTGCTTCGGTTTCCGCCATTAAAGCTGCAGGAACGAACTTAGGAAGGAAGATTTTATTTTCTTTTTCGTTTCTTTTTTTTTCTTTCTGGTCTGGAGTGTTGAGAATGGGACGGAAGCCCTGCTGCGATAAGGTCGGATTAAAGAAGGGGCCCTGGACTGCAGAAGAAGACAAGAAGCTTATTAATTTCCTCGCTACTCATGGCCAATGCTGCTGGCGTACTGTTCCCGAACTTGCCGGTAATTTTTAGCCATTCATTGCTTAAAAACCTTGCGGAATTTGAAGGTTTGAAGGTTTCATTGCTGTTCTTGCCAATGAAATTAATGTTCATGGAATTGCAGGGCTTTCGAGATGCGGAAAGAGTTGCAGACTTAGATGGACGAATTATCTTCGTCCCGATTTGAAACGGGGAGTCTTTTCAGAGTCCGAGGAGAAACTCATTATAGATCTTCATTCACGCGTTGGTAACAGGTTCGATATGCGAACACCTGTAATTCGACCTGTTGTATATTAAACTACTCATGGACGCTTTTTAATCTATCCAAAGCTGGGTTATTGAACAGCAGTAAATTATTATTTTCTGAAAATTGCAGGATTTTTGGTTTTTCAATAATGGTTAGAAACTGTTTTTAATAGAATAACATGAACTGTTAAATTCACTTAAAGCTGGCATTCTTAAGATGTAAGATGTAGAATAGTCAGTGGCCGGGTATGGTTAAGATTCTCTTAAATTGAAAGGTTGTCTGTTCAAATCTCAAGGATGCCAAAAAATTCAACTATGTTTTTGGTTCATGGTAGTTTAGCCATTAACAAACCTGCTAGTCAGGTTCTTCCACTTGCCAACAAAAAAAACTACCAAAAACTGGTGTCAATAGAGGTCACTAAAATATTTTAATGAGAGTTTTTTGTTATTTCAATAATGGTTGTAATTATTTATCATAATGAAGGTCACGAAAATATTTTAATGAAACATTTTTGTTATTTCAATAATGGTTGTAATTATTTATCATAAATTTGGTTTATAAGACTTTAAGAGAAAATAACAGATGGTAAATCTTTTCAATCCATAATGTTTAAGAGATTGTTTAAAGGTGGATTCTAGACAATATTAATTTTCTTTTTTAAATTAGTTATAACACAAAGATAATTTTGATTTTTTAAATTAAGTTAAATCATATTCTTATAATATCTCCATAAATACTAAATATAATTTTACTTAATGAAAAAAAATACCAATCATCACATTTCCATTGTCATTTTAATTTTGTTTAAAGAGGTGGTGTGGTTTTTCTAAATTTTATTTGATATTTTCTTTTCAAAATTGATTAATACAAGTGCTAGCCATTCTCTTTTATAATTTGAACTGTCGAATGTTTATTATTATATGAATTTATACCAAGAAAATCCTGTAAGTGAATACTCTATCAATCTGGTTTTGATATCTACAAAGCTTTATGAATTTGTTAAACAGAAAAATTGACTATATTTTGACACGGAAGTGAATCTCTATGCAGGTGGTCTCAGATTGCTTCGTACTTACCTGGGCGAACCGATAACGAGATAAAGAATTACTGGAACACCCACATCAAGAAGAAGCTGAAGCGCATGGGGCTCGATCCTGCGACGCACAGGCCTATTTCAGAGACACTACCACAGCCCCCGCCTGTAGCCCAGAATAACGAAGCAGAAGGCCTGCTAAAGCCTTTGAAGGACGGAAAGTCAATCCAACAAAAGCTTCAGGCCGGCTCTGTCCCGTTGAAACATGTCAAGGAAGAAGAATCTGAGCAACAAAGTTATTCGTTTGATGAAACAAACGCTCAAATTCCATGCAAAATGGCCGAGGAACTTCAAGTTACTGAAATGATGAACGCTCAGACGCCACATTTGCTACACGCAGACTACTGGTGGGAATACGGTGATATTGATGCAGGTCTCGCCGAGAGTTCACAAGACAATACCTGCAGTTCCTGGATAAATCCAGGATCCATAGCTGGTGACATGTTCGAGACCCAGGGAATAGTAGTTCCTGTACCGGAATTATCGAACCAACAATTATTTCTACAATCAGTAGATTATTTTGCACAGGGGATCTCCAATAAAATATTTCCTCTGGAGTTCTAATATCTTCATTTTTTTCCGAGGAAAAATTGTGTAATCCTGTGTTAATAATATGCTCGAAGTACTCGACCTAGCACAACTTACATATTCGATCCAATTTGCTTAATAATGTCATACTGCCCCCCAAAAAAACTGTTATCACAATGATGAAGAATTTGCAGATATTTTCAAGATTTTTTTTTAATTATTATTCCATAAAGATGGTAATATAACGTAGATGTTGATAAATGTGATGATTCATTATAGTTATTTAAGAAAAATCATGTTATTAAATGTGAGTTGATTTATTATAGTTATTCAAGAAAAATCATGTCACTCGAAATAACATTGTGAAGATAGTAACATAATTTATATTTGTTTGTAAATATAATTTGATTTATCATAATTATTTGAGAATTTAATTATGATAGTTGAAATAACTAATTGTTAGTGTTCCATAATTGGGCAGGCAAAGACCAACTCTTATCCAATCAAAAACAGTTTTAGATATTACTCGAGAAACATAAGAGCCATTTAGTCCCTATAGTATCCCAAAATACCTAATATCCACTATTCTTCATCATAGCTGAATTTAAAAACAGATCTAGATCTAATATCCATTATTCTCCATCATGGCTGAAGTAAGCACAGATCTGTGGTATCAAATATCCACCAAGATTTAACTCTATGAGACTCTTATCCAATCAAAAACAATTTTAGATATTACTATAGAAACATAAGAGCCATTTAATCTCTATAGTATTCCAAAATACCTAATATCCACTATTCTCTATCATAACTGAATTTAAACACAGATCTACCTAATATCAACTATTCTCTATCATCGCTAAAGTTAAACACAGATCTGTGATATCAAATATCCACCAAAATTTATATAATATCAAGTGTCCACCAAGATTTAAATCAATATCCACCCAGATTTAACTCTATAAATAAAGCTTATATGATATCAAGTGTCCACCCAGATTTAAATCAATAGATAAAGCAAAATAATTGACCATCTACATAATTAATTGGAATAAAAACTTATATTTGAATTTTGAAATTGCCAACCAGACACGGATATGATATATGAATGCCTGTCGTTGCTGACGCTGATACAGCTTTTCTGCATGAATGTACTCTCATCTTCTGGCAACGTAATAAATTATGAAAGAACATATACATGAACATTCATAAGATTCTTCTGCATATATACAATATTATGCAGCAAAGAATCTACAGCTCAACAGCATAGTATGGATCACATTCAGTTTTTTTTTAAATTCAAAACCTCAATTTATAATATTCTGTCCTGAGATGACAAGACTGAGTTGGGTTAATTAATAAGAAATACAACGATTTTCAGAATCAGTCCAACGGATTTGGAAAACGAAGATTTAGAAAAGAGAGACTAATAAAAAGATCGATAAAAACGGGGCTGTCTATTGAAATAAATTATTGTAGAGAATGGTTACGACCACAGTTTATTCAATGAAAAACAAGAAAATGGTCATAAGTTACATTGAATATATAAATGAAATAGTAAATTTTTTTTCTAATTCGTCGAAGAAAAGTTTTTGGTCGTTTCAAAAGAGAATGTTTCTAAAATGAGATTTTAAAAAGAAAAGAAAAGAATTAAGTTAAAAAATTATTAATAAAATAAAAAAAATCATTTAAAATTTTTGATTGTATATACTTTTTCTAATTAAAATAAATAATTCTATTTTCAATATTTTTTGAATAAATGTATTGCAATTCAATATGCCTCATATTCATCAATAAAATGTATTTCAATTCAATATGCCTCCTATCACTCAGTAATATCATTATTATACATCATTGACTATGTAATTCAATAACTTAATTATTATACATTATTGACTTTGTAATTCAATTCAATATGCCTCATATCAACAATATCATTATTACACATCGCACTATTGTGGCAATTGGAATCTTTCTCCACATCCATGTCGTATGTGATACTATATGGTATAACATAATATAACTCCTTTTGTTAAGTGCATGCATTATTTTCATTTATTGTTGTGAGTGCATGCATTCTTTTTATTTATAGTTGTATTATGATAATTAGAGAGTCAAGTACAAGGAAAAAAGTTTAAAGGGAAGAGAAGCTCTGAAAGAAATTGAAAAAAAATGGATTTTTTTTTAGGAAAGATTGAAATAAGATAAAGTGGCAAAACAATTTAGAGGAAATTGAAATGAGATAAAAAGACATAGATTATTACATCATTAATGAATTAAAGTTGTGTTATCTTAATAAAAGATTGTAGATTAATGTGAGAGTTTTGAGTTCTAACTCAAAGGTTTTTAACTAAATGATTAACAAAAATATAAGCGAAGCAAATTAAGGTTAGATATTTTAGTGTGTTTATATTTTCTTTATTAAACAAAGAAGAAATTTGATGAAAGAATGAAGGATAGGTATGTAACCTAGAAAACTCTACTTTTTAATTCAATGCAAATAGTAAGCAACAAGCATTAACTAAATTATCCCTTATGGTTAATAAAAAAACTAGGAAGAGCCCTAGTATTTATTATTCATCCTCCGTGAAGTAGAGTTCTTAACTAGATTTTGGAATAAATAAGAAAACAATTAAAAAGCTACTTGGACTAGGAAACAACAAATACAACAAGTAGCCAAAAGAAGGGAATAAAACATACTTAACATCCTTGGTTGTGTCGAAATCCCCCTTGCAAAACAAATTTAGATATATTATCTCCAAATATCATTAATGAAAGAAATAAGCAATAAAACATACGCAATATTAAATCGGAGATACAAATATGGTAACCAAAGTTCCCTTAGTTATAAGGTACCTTCCTCACTCATAAGTTGGCATATAACCTCCTTTGAGGCACGACGATTTTGGAAAATATCAACATGGGGATGGGATAAAGTCAAAGACACTTTAGAGCAACCAACTAATCCAACAAGGAAGAGGCCAAGCCAATAGGGAGGAAAACTTGTTGAAGAAGTCTCTCAGTGTGGAGGGTCAAAGGAGGCCCAACAAATCCAAGTAGTCCAGGAGCATGAAAGGCCAGAGAAAAAGAGCTATATTACAAGTTTGAAATCACTTTTGACATAGTATCAACATGTAAGAAAGTAACTTTGAATACATTTACCAAAGACATTAAAGGTGACTTTAATAAATTTGGGGATTTGCTAAGAGAGTTAGTGAACATTGGGTTAGTTGTTGGACAAGGTGATCTTTCCGTGCAAACTAGTTCGTAGGTTTTAATTGTGGAACCATTGGTTCCATGTTTGTACTGCATGTAATTCAAGGAAAATACCCCCTCTGATTTGTAGGCCATGGGAGTAGCATAATATGATATGAAAAATATGTAGTTTATTCCATACGACAAAACTAAAAAGGGTTAAGGAGAGTTTGACCAAGTGGAACTCCTAGAAAGCATGCCCAAACCAATTTGGGGATGTCAAGGGAGTGAAATAATACATCTCAAATTAACTATAGAACAAATCAAATGCACGATGATCTAGATTATGTTGAGAATGGAGTGAAGGATAGAGTGAAAATAAGAAATAAATACAGTGAATATAATGAAATCCAATTTCTTTTAATAAAACAACGGTGAACATTGAAAAACACTATACAAGTACAATGGATATAATGGTGATTGCTATCTCTGAGAAGAAATATGTTTGCTACGTTCATTCGATAAAAATCCCATAACAAGAGGTTGGAACTACATTTTACAATAATGTCAAAAATCCAAGAGGAAAGAAACCTAATCCTAATATGAAGTTAAGACTGACTATGACATTGTTTTGGTCTTCTTCAACTCTTCGAAAAGAGATTTTGCTGATTGATTTGAATGCCCTTCTTTAGGTATACAAATATTGAAAATGCATGGGAAGGATTCATAAAATGTGTCGAAAGTTAAGACTTGAACAATACTAGTATTAAGACCATTTATGAGATGACCCTTATTCGCCAATTAGATAAGTGAGCTTCTCATTTGAGAAATAATAATTTATCTCCCTTACATGAAGTTCATGTACTGTATGGGTAACTAGATTTGCTTCATGGTGAGCCAGTTGCCTTTATTTAACTACTAGAACTAGATGCATATTATACTAGAGGTTGCTCTTCAACGTGGTCTACATGATTCAAACCACCATAGCTTGCTCAATTTTATTCAAGATTTCAAGCTCTGTAGTTGCAAAATGCTTTGCCACCTTTAAGTTCCCAACATAAGAAGAACATATGGTCAAAGCAGATCCATATTTAAGAGAGGGTAGAAGCCGAGGGAGGGTGAAATATTTAATTCAAATGTCTTATCACCTATATCATTGTCAATAGTACAAGTCTCATATTAGAGTGCTTTGAGATCCTTGTGGGGGGCTACGAGTCTCTCTTTTTGAAAGTACAACCATACCTTGTCACCAACCTAAAACTTATGTAAAACACAATGCTAATTGTGTTATTGCTTGGATTCGACATTAGCTTTATATCTAATACCATGAATTGCTAATTGTGTCATTGATTGGATTCGACATTAGCTTTATATCTAATACCATGAATTGTTATTATATATTTTTGATCTAGCCACTAAATTTGGCTACTTTTCCTACCTCATTTTGAGCATGTGATTACCCTTCATATGCTAATACAATGGGTATGGATACATCAATTTGGGAATCAAATCCCTAGTCACACATGAAAAGGGACATGTCCAATAAATGTGTGGAGAGTTAATTTGTTCTCACTATGTTTAACATAAGACATGGTTTCATCCCATGTGATAGGGTGTTTGGGGTTTTACATCTTGAGGAAATATACATTCATTTTTTTGGCAACCTTTGTTTGTTTATTGTTGTCTAGATGGAAGAAGTTTATTTGGTCATCTTGGTATGCATCAACATGGACCAAATGTTGGACCACAAAATAAATAACTCAATCTCCCTATCTAATACAATGGTCTTTGGCATCCAAATTGAACCCATACATTATCAAAGAAGATATTATTAGTGTTTTTGTTGTTGTGATGCTCATGTTATAAGATGACAAAAATTCCATCTTAGAGAAAGTGCCAACAAATATAATAACACAATTCTGACCATTCTTGGTTGAGGAAAGACTAGACATGAACTCCGTGAATAATGATTCCCAGGGCTTAACAAGAGGGAACAATGGAGTATACAATTCCTCCTTGTTTATTGCTCGCTTGGCAATTTTACATGATGTATCTGCTAACATCATGGCAAAGCTTTGGAAAGTAGAAGTACTTTTGCAACATTGCCATTGTCTTCTCCATGATGAATTTCCTTTCCACCCCATTGTAGTGTTCCTTCTAGTTCATCTTCTCATGGTTATATGAGGGAACATAGAGATGGACAAGATGGAACATAAGTCCACCCGGAAGCTGAAAGTTTAACACTTGTTTATTAGGGAATATTTTTTGAAATGTAGTCATGAAAATAGGATGTTGTTATATATAGCTAGGCCCAATCTAATGTTTTGTGTCCACATGAATTTTGCAATGTGGTTAGACATTTCGTCACTAGAGAATGGATGTGGGAGTTTGCAACTCAATTGGTGATTTTTAGGTGTCCTCAAACTCATGAAAGTATGTCAAACACTTTCTATTGTGATTATTTTCCAACTTTTCCCAAGTCTACATAATTACAAAGGCTTATGGTTAGCTTGTATGTCCTTTTATTTTCCTAGATGACATAATTTGAGGTGTCTATCTCAATGCCAAATCATTGTTACAGATTTGCTAAGATGAAGACAATGCCAAATCATTGTTGTAGATAAATGCTAAGATGAGGACACACGTTTAGTAGAGTTGACACTTCAACACCTTGAATGCTTTCCATCCTTTCTTGTCTCGATAAAACTTCCCCTTAGTTCCATCCTTGGTCACTTGACTTAGGGGCTAATCAATATGAAATAACTCCACAATAACTCTAACACAAACCCATAATGAAAGTTGACAAGGACCACGACGTTAAGGTATTTAATTCTTTAATGTCCAATGAGTACTTCTACATGTTGGCATATAACTTGTGTGCCATAGGGTGCTCAATACTTAATGAATGTGCTTTAAATGTTCTTCTAAAGTCCTAGGGTCCTATTGAAGATAAGAATGTTATCCACATGTAAACATACACAAAAGAATAAGGGAATGATTGTATAATATTTGGATATCCATTAAGAACCATAAGAGGTCATCTAAAGATTAAATTGTTTCCAAAGATTAAATCGTTTCCTTCTCTATTGACCGAGCATCCTGTTGGTTTCTTTGACGGAGCTGCTTTGAAAGGTTTGTGTGGTGCAGGGCTGCTTCTTATGTTGGGTAGGGACAATGTTCTAAAAGGCTGGTTCAAAGTTGGAAAAGGATCTAATACCAGGGCAGAGATGGTGGCACTTTGAGGTTTACTGTTTATGGCCAAGTGGTGAGGTATCTCAGCTTTACAGGTCTCGAGGGATTCTCAAGTTATTATTCATTGGGGTTTGGGGCAGACACATGTACACTCTTTGGTGTTGTTTCATTGGATGGAAATTATCAAGTGTTTGATGAATGATTTCTCTTCTCTATCGTTCTATCATATTTCCAGAGTATACAATAAGGAAGCCGATACTCTGTCCAAAAAGGAGCTGGGACCTATGGATGGCATTTTATTTTTCATGGTTTTCTTTAAGGGGAAGCTCTGTAGGTCTTGGAGTTTGAGCTTTTTTTAATCTTTTAATCTTGTATGGCAAAGGACTTGATCTGGATATCTTCTATCTGTATGCGAGGATTCTACTATCTTTTCTCAGCCTTTTGGTGATTGATGATCACTTTTTGTTGAAGTTTCTAGTTTCTTGGATTTCTAACTATTTGGTTAATTGGTCTTGAGGACTGCTCCTTTGGGGTGAGGTCTGGATCTTTCAGTGGTTAGAACTGTGTAGTTGTGAACTGAACTTTGACCTTTTGCAGCAGAAGGTCTCAGCTAAGACGGTCTAAGTCTTTTTGTAAATATTGACACCAATTTTATAATAAAAAGTTGTTTTTTCTTGCTGACCTTGACCTTTGACCTTTTTCTTGAGATTTGAACCTAAGATCTGATGGAAATAAACATTTTATTTGAGCTAAATGATATGTTCCGATAAATGCTACTACAAACCCCCTTGTACCCTTGCAGAAAAGAAAGAAAACCAAGCAACCAATCTTCAGAAGACAAAGAGCCACTCCAACAAGGAATTCAGGCCGGCTCTGCTCTGAGAAACATCTCCATTGTCAAGGAAGAAGCATCTAAACGACCCAGTTTTCAGTTTGATGAGGCAATAAAAACTGATATTTAAATTTAGATAGATATAGTGGCCAGCCATACTGATATATTTATGAATGCCTGACGTTAGGCTGATGCTGAGACAGCTTTTCTGCATGGATTGTACCCTATTTTTCTGGCAACCTCATAAAAGAATATAGATGGATATGATAGTCATAAGATGCTGCATATATACACTCGGATTCTTCAGCATATATACAATACTATGCACCAAAGGATCTACAGCTCAACAGAATACAGGCGGATCGTATTTTTATTATTTATAATCCGAAATTCTTAATATTTTGCCATAATTTGTCCATAGGAAATAGACTGAGTTGTCGTTATTAATATTAAAAATAACGACTCACCAAAGTCAGTCAACCAGATTTGGATATGGACTTTAGAAAAAAGAGTGACTAAACCTTAACAAACGATAGAGATGTGGCCAATTATTTTTTTATTCGAATGCATTAAAGAATAAAAATGGTGATTACAACCATAATTTATTTAGTTATGAAAAGAAAATGGCGACTAGTTTCAATGAATGAAACAAACATCAATCTTTCTCCCTAATTTCTCGTGGTAAACACTTATTTGGACTATTTGAAATTGGCCATGTGTTTCATTTAATAAAAACAGAGATCACTTTTTTTCTATATTTTTTCTCTGCGAAAAGTTAGGGGTCCATTCTCATCGGCTGCCACTATAAATTCCACACAGCCCACAAGCATGGGCACGGATAAGTCTGGGTGAGATTTGAATTTGAGACCTCCTTTACAACATTCCTTCATTTACACGACACTTGCCAGTCTACACCCATACAGACTTCTCTGCGAACAATTTCATTGTGAAAGCATTTATTTTATATTTTCATAGTGATTTTATTTTGTTTTAATTTAATATTATTTTCTTATTTGCGAACAATGTTATATTTTGAATTTTGTATATATATTATATTTTTATTTTAATATTATTTATCAATTATCATTTCAATTTTAATGTTATATTTTGAGAATTTTCTTTTTCATTTCATAGGTTCACTCCGTGAAAGGGCCTTATTACATCTTTTCACCTTTTTCGGTTGGTATTTATCCAAGGCTTTCCAAGTATTTAGAGCCATTTTAGATTTTATTATACTTCTAAATCTTTTGGCAAAATGTTAAAAGCTCAAAAAAGCCAAAAAAAAAAAATCATTAGATCTACATCAAACGAGACAAAATACCCATCTTTTAAACAAACATTTAAAACTTAATCGAAGCTTGTCGATCCTTCCTGTACAATTCTGCCTTCAATCACTTCTTGAAAGTATATGGTTCCAAAACAATTGTCTACAACCAATTCTGAAAGTCTATCAGCTTCCATGTTGTTGATCCTGGAGATATGCACAAAATAAATCCAATGGAAGTCACGAATCTACATCTTTATCCTCCTACTCCAATTGTTATAATTTCTTTTGGCCCATTCAATTATCACCCAAAGAGTCACAAAAAATAGCCAGAAAATCTATTCCACATATTTTTGCAAAATATAAAACTCTCCAACTACCTAAAAGTTAAGCTTTAGTATTGCTCCCTTTGTCGCCTCCTATTTTTAATGTTATATATTATACTGATAGTTATGAATGTTTTAAAAATAATATTATAATATTTTGTTTTAGTTTCATATTATTATTTTCTAAGTTTTGTGGAGAAATAAACCATTGGGGTTGAAATTTGTATTATATGACATTCTAATTTTAATATTGTTTTTATCTATCATTTTAATTTTAATGTTATTTATCATAATGATAATTAACAATGTTTTAAAAATAATATTTATAAAAATTATATAGAATATAATAAATTGTGAGAGCTTGCATGTAGTAGAGATGGAAATACTTTTGCTTTATACAAAATTTAGACATGGGAAATGAAGAAGGTGGTCAATAGGAATTGGGATTATGGGGGTTATAGAATTTAAATGGGTAATTTTACAATTTTTGAATGATGGTTATTTTAGGAAAAATTATTTAGTGGTAATATTAAATTTCATTTTTTTTTAAAAATTTTAGA
>LPNX010741896.1:33489-54495 GCA_001517045.1 Pseudotsuga menziesii | reverse complement strand
TTGACATATTCCAATGGATGCAACATTCATTCAAATACACATTACTAGACAGGAAAAGATATTTCTATTAATAAGAATCAGAGATTACAAGTGACAACCTCTGACGGCATGTCTGCGAATCGGAGAAACTGAATCTCCCACTTGGGCCTCCACCACCTCAATCCTCCATCACTTCGATAGCAAGCTTACTAACAAAGGGCAAGCTTGGGAAGAACACAACAGTGCTCCAAGGGACAAAGGGATGCAGACTCAAGCATAAATCTTGGCAACAATGGACTATAGTTTTGTTACTCTCAAAGTTCTCTTATGCTTTCAATGTACCAATGGGTTCCTTATATAGTTCTTCAAAGGGATACTGAAGGGTCGAATCTGTGCGATCTCAAGGCATATGGAAGGCCAGGAGTCATATGAGTCGGATCCAAGTCAAGGAACGGTCCAAAAGGATTTGGATTTATGTACACATCCCGATGTACGCGACTATAGGGGACATATCCGCGTATGTACGCGGATATCGAGGGAAAAGCCACGTATATCAATATTCTAATGTTCTTAGGGATGATCAAGGTAACATCAAAAGATATAAAGTGGTCCAAAGGGGCTAATGAGTCTGCAGCGGGACAAGGGAAGGCCATACAATGTGTGATTCACCTAGTGTGGTGAAATCCGCTATAACAATGGGTTTATTACAAAAAGAGGACTTTGACTCAACCCCGACACCCCTAAGACTATTTTGAGTCGTAGCTCCGCTTACAAACTCCCACAAAAACCGTGGAGTTACCAAAATTAGGGACCGTTAAGGTGCGCGTCCCAATAGCTCAGGTTTAATCTGTATCTGATTATATCCGGAAAAGCCGTCCATGAAGGAGAACACCTCGCTACCCGCACACTCATCCAAAATCTGATCAATAAATGGTGTGGGGAAATTGTCCTTAGGACAGGCACGATTCCAATCACAGAAATCAATACATATGCGGATCGCTCCCTGCTTCTTATCGACCGGAACGAGGTTTGAAACCCACTCCGTCAAGGGAACGGGATAGATGAAACCGACTTTCAACAGCTTCTCTATCTCTGCCTTAATCGCGGGTGCTTTCCTAGGATTCACCGCACGTAAACGTTGTCGAACAGGCTTAGCATTGGGGTAAGTCTTAATCTCGTGCTCGACAATATGGGGGTCAATACCTAGCATCTCGTTGTAAGACTAAGCAAAAATGTCACGGAATTTCTTAAATAGCTCGGTGTATTCAAGAATCTCAGCATGTGATCATTCCGCCCCAATATAGACATTCTCTATCGTGCCAGGATTGCAAGAGATGTTGATAGGAATCATTGAAGATATGTTCGCCATGTTTCCATCAGCCATCGGACTAGGATAGCTTAATGGAACCATAGGACTACCAACTCTTTGACTAAGAACCACCCTAAAATCCTCATGCTCCAATCGGTCAAGATCTAGAAGAAAGTATGATCTATGATGGAGTTCCTCGCATGGTGGCTCAACTCCCGACATAGCCTCAATATTCGCTTCATCTGAAGGGAAAACTGTATCAAGGAAGTCGTGTGCGTGAGAAGACTATACTGCCCATGCTGGCAGCACATAAGGGTCCTCCTCCTTCGTCCGCGAAGAGGAAGGACTAGGCTCTGCAACACACTTGAGATTATCTTGATAAGCTATCATAGCTGTAAGCAATGGCACGTCCGTCACGATGGGCTCACTCGAAGTACTCGGTGTAGGAAGAATCCAAGGATCTTCCATATGACTTGTACGAAAAGACACCGATCTCGTAGATGTCGAAGCCTCATCAGAACTAGATCCTATCATCAGGATCGGTGCAGGACAACTAAAGCTTCCCATGAGGGATGGATACATGCCTACACCTACACTCTCAGTTGTCGGCTGAGAGTGCTCAATGATCGGGATCGAATCTCCCGAAGATGCAATAACAGATGAATTCTTGAATGTCATTTGATCAATTGTTACGATCTTCCTGTTATGTGGAAAGCATACAACGCGGAACAAGGAAGAAGCAATGGCTTGCATACTGTACATCCAGTTCCTACCCAACAAGAGATGGTAGTCAAGGGGCACATCAACCACCTCGACCTCTATCACAACGGTCTTCCCCCCCAAACGGACTTTAAGGGAAGGAAGTATGTCGTGCAACCTAAAATATATCCCATAGAACGTATTTAACATGGTTGTTGATTTAGACAGCTCAGGAGAACCCAGACCCTTCCAACAGGATAAATACATCACAGAAGCAGCAGTGCCCTCGTCAATCACAGTGTGCTTGACGATCATATTAAGACATTCTACGTGAATCAAAAGAGACACATAGTAAGGCAAGCGAGGCTGAAGTCCTACAGTTTCAAATTTGATCACGGAGGAAGAATCATCATCATTCACACCAAGGGCAGAAAGCAACACCTTCCTTTGTAACGGACAACTCTGAATCACTTCCAATGCAGACATCGCACAAGGAGTGTCGCCCAAATCCTCGACAACTGAATAGTTCTGGGTGGCTCGGGTATTTGGATTATGCCCTGAATGCTTAAGGACTCCCTTAGGAATGCGAGGTGTAGTCTCAAGTTTATCCATAGGTTTCTCAATACGCAAAGGGGACCCTGGTGGATTAGGCTCTTTGCCTGGGCTAGGTTGTGATGAACCATAATCTTTTGCATGGGTCACAACTTTCGCAGCATGGACCATGTTAATACACCCACGACCACTACCCTCCGGCAGATCATGATCATCACCAGACTGGTCATGGGACTTCGAGTTCATATTTTGATTATGCGGTAAAGGGTTAGTTAGCACAGCTAGGCCCTGTGCCAAGAATCTCGAAGCTTCCTCAATACGAGGGAACAAGTAAGTGAGGTGATCGTCCTTACATAACTTGCAAGGGAACTTAACCTTACATTTATCTTGCTTGTCCCCCCCATCATTTCGGCCGTTCTTGTCATTACTATTAGCATTCTCATTCTTATTTACACCCTTACGATTATTTTTACCCTTTTTTCTATTCCGTTCGGGCTGTTGGTTACCCTTCTGGTCCGACGATTGCACAGAAAGTACACTCGTCGTTTGGGTGGGTTGAGACGAAGCCGTAGCTTGTCCCGAAGCAGATTGGTTGATTGACAATTGACTAACTTGTTTTGTAACCGAATCCGCAGGTTTTGCACTTGCACAACCCGCAATGCCATCGACATGTCATCCAGGTTTGACTTTGGGGTCGAAACTGGAACGCGGAGCATTAGGAATAATCTCATATAACAAACCGGACTGAGCATAGATCAAGTCCAGTTCCTGCGCCCTAAAAATCACTTGTTCCTCATTATGCACTCCGGATGTGGAAACATCCTTCGCTATATACGGCAATAACGACTTGAGGAACCACTTGAGGAGGAACTCCGGCGGTATAAAGGCTTTAATTAACCTCTTCCATCTACACCACTCTTGAATATGATCAGAGATATGTGTGGATTTATCTTTCCGAAATGTTGACAAGAGTTCAGTACCAACTTCTTAATGCACTGGTAGCTGGAAGTGATTAAGAAAAGTCATCGCAAGGTCGTCGAACAAAGCGAAATCTCCCGTAGGTAATTCTATATACCATTTCGTGGCAGGCCCTGTAAGGGTGCGTTGAAATAGTCTCAAATGGATTGAGTCCTGATGTAAGGAATTCGAAGAGAACCATAGGTGAAATGTAGTAAAGTGTTCGCTCGAATCCTCTCCCAGTTTTCCCTTGAACTTAGGTATGTCCGAAGGAATCTTGGTAGGGATAGCCGGACAAGCCGATTCATGAGCTACTGGATCGTTTATCAATCTTGACAAGTCAGGAAGATTGAGCATCGTGAGGAAAGGGAGCCTAGGATGATGAGGTCGATGGGTCTCTCCCTGATTCATATAGGTCTGATTACCACCATGGACTTGGCCATAGTGCCCTCCTCCCCTATGACGCATATAGGGTGGCCTGGAAGCACCATAATATGGTGGACCTTGACTAGTAGGAACTACAAAGCCGTAATTAGGAGAGTAAGCAGGTTGTTGATACCTGCCCCCATAAGGTGAAGAACCCTGTCCATACTGTGTCCCATAATAGGGTCCATAATTCATCGCATGCGATGCCCCATGAGACACTCCGTAGGTAGGAAGATACGCTCTGGAAGTAGGAATATACATACCGGAAGTAGGGATATGCGCCCCGGAAGTAGTAACATGACCTCTAGAAGTATGAACATAACATCTTGAAGCAACGGGCGGTATGTAAACCTGAGACAATACGGACCTAACTCGTAGCCATGTGCCGGCTCGAAGGACCACGCGAATAAGGTGGAGGATGAACATTTGAAGAACTAGGGACCGAGGACGAAGGAATCTGAGTAATAATGTACGTGCTATTGCCTATCGTCACTCGTCTCAGATCTAGTATCCTAATCGGATCGCTAACCCTAGACTTAGGAGGGATATGTGATGTAACTTCCACCACCAGGATGGAAGGTGCAATGTGACTAGTGCTCTTAAACCTCTCCGCATGGTAAGGAATGAAAGTGCCCCCAGGCATAGTGTTAGGCTCAAAGTCAGATTCGACATGAAATGCCAAATCATGTGTAGGGAAACCAGACATACCATAACTACCATAGCTAGTGTTGGCGGGTTCAAAATGAGTCTTGGCGTCCTCTAGCATTCCATACCGGTAACGCGTCAGTGGGGAATCAAACCTAGAGTGAGTAGGTCTATCGTGCATGGTTCCTATCTTAGAAATCACAGGACCTAACTCAGCCAAGTCGGGTGAAGGATCGTAAATAGGAGTAAACTCCCCATCGTCTACATGAATGGGAGAAGGTGGTTCAGGAATACCTTCTAAATGGTCTCCCATGGTGTGTGAATCAATGTGTGAAATAGTCCGCCTAGACTATCTAGGTCTCTCTCCCAAAGGAGGAGGAGAATTAGAAGGCAAAAGTCCTGCTAAACGACGAGAATAGTGAAGAGCGGCACCTGAATCCACAATGACTCAAAAAAAATAGAAAAGACTCTCTATTTACGTAAACCCTAGGCCAACTATCATGCACAGAGCAATCACTAATACAATCTAAAGCCAAATGCAAGCAAACAAGGGCTGGATAGATGAGCTCCCGAATGAAGCAGGTATGTCTCGCCTAGGAGAGGCTTGAGACTCCCATACACAACAAGCAGAGGTATGTAACCAATTATTGTGGCCCTCAGCTTCAACGCGTAAAGCGACTATGCTGTTCGACCCCAACCTGGCCGGGACACCCGTAGAATAACCCCTGCAAAGTACCCCCTCGATATCCTAGGTAAGGCCACTAAGGTCGCCTCAATATAATCAATGCTCAAGCGGACAGTCGCAGGCGGGATTGACCATATGGGCAGGGTAGTAAAGCCTGAAACTCTCGAAAGAGCCCCCAGATATGAATACAATCCTGGAAATATCTCTGGTGCTACTCAATTATGACTAGGGGTCATCCCAATCAATAACCACTCACACTGCCTCGTGCTTAACTCCCTTTTGAGAGGAGGATCCTAAGAAACACTGGTTATACCAAGGATTTCACACACTCACCTGGACAGACACATACATGTTGTTGTTTAATGATCTTGGAGAATTTACTTACAATGAACTATTCCAAGATCCTAAAACCTAAGCTTGTTGGTGCACCCTAGAAAAGAAAAGAGTGTAATTCATTTTAATTTAGCGTTGATTTTAATTGGCTTTATTACTCAAAATAGGGATATGACCGTGCAACTAATGGTGTTATGACGTAACATGAAGTAAAATGCACACCTAACAATCAATGCAAATGCATTGTGTCCATGAAAAGAGGGTATGCTACTACGTGAAATGCACAATTTTTCTCCAAATGATGAATGCAAGCTTTCCTATATGAAGTCCTAACTAGTACTCCAAAGCAAATCTAGTGCAAGTACAATGCAAAAATGCAAAATGCAATACATGATGATAAGCAAATGTTTTGGATTTTTTGAAATAAAATGAGATTCAAAAAGCAAAAGAATGATTCTAAGACCCCTAGACTCTGCAAGCACACACAAACAACACTCGAGCAAAGCACTAAGGTAAAAGAACTCTAATGCACTAATCACAAACAAAAAATCGAAAATGCCATGACAAGAACCTTCTTTAAAAAAAAAATTAGCTTAAAAAAATGTTTCTGGTCAGAAACAGAGGTATAAACAGAATCAGGCAGTGCCAAAGGAGACTCAGCAAACATCAAACTTCACCCAGCAACCATTTAACTTCCACAAAAAGGAAAAATTAAGGGTATACGCGACTGTTCCCAGTAAACCCGCGTGTATACGCGGAAATAGCAGAGAAACCCGCGTGTATACGCGGCTGTGAGTTAAAAAATCGCGTACAGGAAGAAAGGTGCATAAAATCAAGGCAAACAGATAAGCTGAAACAAACTTCACACCAATCAGATAGTACCAGACAGTACATGCCCCCAGACTCGACATAGAAACAAGAGAGAAAGAGCAATTCAAATTCATTGAATGCTGATAAAACAACCACTAAAGGACAACTACTAGGAACTCCCCAGCATAGTCGCCAATTCTGCTACGGAGAGAAATTCCTATGGCTTGGGGTACCACAACAGACATCTTGACTCCAGAAATCAATCCTTTCCAATATGCAATAGAAATTAAATGTCTAACACTAGAAGATTAGACCTCGTACCTTATTCCGAATGGTTGAAGTAGATCCCCGTTGAGCTTTCCAACTTCAGCTTGAATTGATAAATTACTTCCTCAACAACAAGTAAACAATACAAGCATTCTATGTATCATGGTGTTAGATCTATTCTAGCATATATAATCAATAATGTATAAGCATTTGACATAATACAATGGATAAAATATTCATTCAAACACACATTATTGGACAGGAAAAGATATTTCTATTAGTATAAATCAGAGATTACAAAATACAACCTCTGATGGCATGTCTGGGAACCGGAGAAACTGAATCCCCCACTTGGGCCTCCACCACTTCAATCCTCCATCTCTCGATAGCAAGCTCACAAGCAAAAGGCAAGCTTGGGAAGAACACACTCGAGCATAAGTTTCAACAACAATGGACTATAGTTTCTTTGCTCTCAATTCTCTCATATGCCTTCAATGTACCAATGGGTTCGTCATATAGCTTTTCAAAGGGGTAATGAAAGGTCGAATTCGAGCGATCTCAAGGCATAGAGAAGGCCAGGAGTCAAGTGAGTCGGATCCATGTCAAGGAAAACTCCAAAAGGATTTGGATTTTGTACACATCCTGATGTCCACGGTTTTAGTGGTCAAACCCGCGTATATACGCGCTTATAGTTTTAAAAGTCGTGTGTATCATTTTTCATATGTTTTTAGGGATGGTCAAGGAAACATCAAAGGACAAAAAATGGTCCATGGGGTCTAAGGAGTTTGCAGCGGGACAGGGGAAGGCCATACAAAGTGTGATTCACCTGGAGTGGTGAAATCAGCTATAACACATTCCGAGCATTTTACAGGTTCTCTTTATTCATTATTCTTGACATAATTGTTTGGTATGTCCTTGTTCTTAGCTGCTGTAAAATTTTGTTGTGTATTCCTTTTAAAATTTGTTCCTGGATAAACATTATTTGAATGGTTTCAGGAATTATTTCTGAAATTTCTATTGGGATTAAAGCCTTTCCTTCTCTGTTCAAAATTAATTGTTCTTTTACTCTTCTAGTTAGGTACACCATCTTTTTATTTTTGTTATGTTCATAACAGAAATTAGCTTTCCTCATTGCTTCCTCAAAGGTTTTTGGATTGTCATCTTCAATTCTCTCCTTGAAGCTAAGAGGTAAACAACTCAGAAACCTCTGTATCTTAGTCTTTTCATCGATAATATAAGGTACATATCGTAATAAACTTAAAAATTTACTACTTAGTTCCTTGATAGACATTGAACCTAGCTTAAGATCATAAAATTCCTTATCTCTTTCCTCGTAATATTGTTCAAATATTATCTTTTCATAAAATTCCAAGTTACATACTTTTATTTAATATTTTCACTCTTTTTATATCTTGCCACCATATATTAGCTTTTCCAGTTAAGTTATAAATAGTCATTTTGTCTTTTAGTTTATCTAAGTAATTATAGATTTGAAAGTACTTTTTCATACATGACAGCCATAGCTTAGCTTCTTCTCCTTTTTCCACCTCACCATTAAACATAGGGGCTTTTATCTTCTTAAAATCTCCTGAAATTTCTTCAAAAGGTTTATATTTTCTCTTTTTAGGACTGATGTCGTTGTCACTACATTCATTGGAATATTTATGTTTTTCTCTGTGTGACCTAACCTTAATTCCTGAAGAGGAATTACTTTCATTATCATAGAATTTTAACTTATTACCTTTGTGCTTGTAGGATATAGTTCTAGATTAAGATTCATGTTCTTTTCTTTTATCATTTCCTTCATTATGTATTTTATCCAGCAATATTTAATTTATTTCTTCCTGTGCTCTGAAGATTCTTTCATTATCTTTCTTAACAATTTGCAAATCAGCTTTTAAGTCTTTTGCAGTTTGAAGTAATTTAGATGGTTGATTATTTAATTCCAGGTATATATTATCTGGATTATTATGATGTGATCCATCTTCAGCAGAAGCCTCTACTCCTTCCATTTCCTACAAAATAAAAATTTATATTTTTGAACAGAAACAATTTTTAAACATAGCCAGTATTTTTGGTTTCTTGTTTTCGTATTGAGCATGTGAGTTGAGCCAACTTCAGGCCTAGTGTTTGAAAACTCACTCTGATACCACATGTAACAACTCCAAAATTCATTAGTTAAAAAAAAATACGTAGTTTTTAAATCTATTTATGAAACAATACATAACTTAATGAATTATTATAATTCCTACAGTCCATGAACGACCTAGGATTTAGTCATAAGTAAACTGATACTTAACAATTTTAGAAATAAAAATTCCAATAACATATTCCTATGACCCTATACCGATGTATGGTTTCTAAAGTCTTTTGATCAATTACTTGTGCCCAAAGTTAATGAGTCCTACCTGCTTGTCAAAAGTTATTGTTTGTATACTAGGTTGCTTTACCATATGGATGACTTCGCCATGTTTTTAATATGTTTTAATCCCTTCTTCCTACATACCCTATTTCGTTACCAGGGTTATAGGCTAGAGTTCTTACTTAGCTTCTACGAGCTGATGCATGTTTAACCCGATATTTTTTTCAGGTGTTAACAACAAAAGGAATTAGTTTTCTTCCTTGCGCTAAAACAAACTAGATGACCAAGGTAAAGTTCCAAAGTGACACTAACCTGGCTAAAAGGTAGACAAGGTTTCAAGGGTGATCTTTCATAAAATAAAAGTGAGAAGGTGGTTCATATGATGCTTAACCAAGTTAAAAACATTCATACCAAAAATGTTATAATTTCTAAAACTGAAATATAAACTATGGAGAAGTGGGTTATCGATTAAAATCTACATGGAAGTAGATGGAGGTTTAAATGTTCCCACATGAAAAGAGTTAAAGTGCCATCCAGCTATGTAAGGTTTTCTAGACCTAACGAAACCCCAAAAGGGTTTACTTTTCTACATTGTGTTTCTTTGTGTTTGGGCTGCCAGGGAAGAGTCGAAGGCTCTTGGCCCTTCCAGCAATCGATCATCCAATATTTTCCTTGCAAAGAAAAAAATGTTGCTACGACTTCTTAGCTAAGATGTCACCCCCAGTTCCATCGCTCAGTTCTCGCATTGAAGTAAGATGTTCTTCATTTTTGTTTTATTCAGTTTTAGAGCATCATTAATTTATAAAAGTATTGTTTTAACATATGTTGGTTTGAATGACAAGGAGTTTCAGCAGTTGCTGCGTGGGTTAGATGAGATCGGGTCAAGGGTGGCGCCTGAGGGTTCCGGTAAGACTTTGAGCCTTGGACCCTATCGCTCTTGATAGTGTGGAAAAAGGTTGGAACAATGTTTCTCTTGTTTGGGTTTGGCTTCGTTGGATGTTGCAAGGCTTGCACAACCCCCCCACCCCCACGCCCCCACCCCCCACTTATGTTCGATGGTATACATCTTATTTGGCAGAGTTATGATGGTGATTTACTTAAGCCCTCTGTCTGTGATAGAGTTTAAAACTTTATGATTTTCCCTTTTGGCTATAGACCGTAGAGTCTGCATGTACTAAACCTCTTTGATGGAAAATTCTTGTGAATTTTTAAGGGCAACAAGCCTCTGCCTTTTCGCTTAGATTAAGTTTTGTATAAAATTTTGTGAAGCTTTTCCAGGGAGGACTAGCCACTTCACTTTGCTTCAAACTTGTTTTAAATCATTGTATAAATGATGTTCCTATTAATAGTAATACTCTGTAGATTTTTTCCGTCAATGTATGAAGATCAATAGTAGCTTTCGTTGTACAATGTAGTATTTCATGTTTAAAACTTTAAATGAAATACTTGGGTTTTCTTCTTGGTTCTATTGATATCCTAAGAATTTTGTTTGTGAAAGCAATCGATTGTTGTCTGGTTTTGACTTGGGGAGCCGTCATTCTAAAAGGTTGTTCAGAAACCGTTTTCTATTCTTTGCATTTGTCTTTTATCATTCTGTAAATTATTTTGATATTCCTCTATATATTTATATATTGTTTACATTTATTTGAATGGATTGGTATATGAAATGTTGCGTGTAAACTTTGAATGGGTTATTAAATTGGTTTTTGTTAAATTAGTTACTTCTACGACCTATCTTTGTTGGATTTAGACGTTGTTGCTGTAGAGTTCAGTCATTATACATTTCTTGTTACAAAATAGTCATTATACCCCGTGACATGTATCAAATTTATTGGATGAATATTATAAAACCTTATTATAATTTTATACATAGTTTTATTTCATAATACGATTAGACCCGTGGTTAGATTTATTCGACTATTGTATTTTTTATAAGTTCTTAACTCTAAAACAGTTTATAAAAAGTTAAACCTAGTTCATTTTTCTTTTAAATAAAACTAAGCCTATTGACTGAAGAAAAAGGATAAGGTAAGTTTATTTAAATATTAAGTCTTTCAACATTAAATATTATTATGTACTTTACTTTTTACGGTCTTGAACCCTAATTAGAAGCCATAGTGTTTTTAGTTTATTCGTTTCAGGGATTTAATGTTTTCAAAAGAAAAAGAGCAAACCCTAATTGTAAAGAGGTTCATTGTTTGTTTTACACAATGATATATTTGTTTTAATATTTTGGTTAAACCACAAGCGTTTTTAAAAGAAAATACTAAATACTATTTATCTATGTATACTATTTATTATCAGATGAACTTATATACATAATTATAATACTGTATTTCAATGAGAAATATATGATAGCCTATTGATTCTGCTATGAACTTATGTGTAAACAATAGCATTATGAACTGATAATTTATAGGCAATAAAATATTTTCCTACATATTACAGAAACGGATAATAGTTCTGGAAAAACTTTAACATTCATAGAATCCTTTAGATATAGATATAAAATAAATTTAAAGATAATAATGAGAACATCTTAGAACTTGTTAACTGTCAAAATGGACAAACACCCAAAATAGATCGTTCCTCCCAACCGTCTCCTGAAAGAATCCAATATGACTTGCTTTAGGACCCCCTAGCCTGTTCACTGAACTACCAGGACGAAGATGTTGTGTAGAAGCCTATACGGTACTCTCTGTAACTTAGCAATCACACTTGCAGACATAAACTCTTAGCAATTCACTCTAGCTTTCCCCTCATTGAATTCCTTTTGTGTGCCTAACTTTTCAATTTCCACCAAAACCACAAGGATCTAATCTCTTAGAATATAGTGAGCCTCATGCTCATTCAATAGTATGTATAAGCTTGCCTAGGTGTTTGGGCCAGTTTTGCAATTAAATGAGCCACCTCCTCATTTCCTATTTTCTTGGGAACATGACCACAATTATAGGGATGTTGCCTCCTGCAAAAACTGGAAAGTGAAAGTTTTTTCTACCATTTGTCATTTTGTTCTTCTACACTGAACACTCTTCAACACTCTTCTTTGGATATGATTCTCTTTTTTTTAATTATTAAATAATAAAATAATTCAATTAAAGTCATCTTTGACTATCCTTGTAAAAAACATAAAATGTTACAATAACATTTAAAGTAATGTATTCTCAAAAATAAAATGTCTTCAGTTCTAAGTGGGCTACAAAACTAATTACCAAAAAAAAATTGAATTAAGATTAATATAAACATAAAACAAATACAAATTAAAAAAAAAACACATTATTTTTACTGCTTCTTTCACTTGAAGCTTATTTAAATATTAATCAGGAAACATTTAAGCATAGAAAGACATGATGACCATGAAATTAATCTCTACTATACACTTGTTATGACGATAGGCGTTTAGATATTATTTCAGATTTTGAGCTTCCTTGTGCGGATCAACAAGATTAACCCGAGTGTAAGAAGTGTACAACCATGATTCATTTCATGGTCGTAGTATCTTAAATTCATCTTGATTAATATTTAAATGACCTTAGTTGCATTAATTACATATTTTTTAATTGTTTTTCTTTACAGAACTTTATGTTTGTTAAATCAATGTTTTAAATTTATTTTTAGGTTCGAGTGCCTTAAAAAATGACCACACTCTCCCATAGAGGTGAGAGTTGTGAAAGAGTCAAATTTCGTTAGTATTATAATCCTCCTTTGTCCAATTTGGTCAATTATGTCTAAATTAGGAGTCTTTTCAATCTATATTTAGTCACTAGCATCATTGGGTCCACATGGCCTAATTGGGCCACATGTACCAGTTACTAGAGTGTGGGAGACACTAGTTGAGGCTAAATTCCATTGACTGCACTTGCATGCATTAGTTTAGGAGCCTCCTAGACCAAACCCTACAATTTAGGAGCCACTGGGAGTGTCAGAACCAACCTCCTTCAGTTGAGTTCAGTTAGTGACTACTTAAGCCTAGTTTGGAGTCAATTACATTCAATTAGTGCCAGTCATTGATTGATTGAATGCTGGAAGGTGCAATTCATCACTTGCCATATTCGGTTAGACTAGTTAACTGATTCTAATTGATTGGTGCACTGATTTAGACAACTGGAGCTAACTAGTTGGGATTTGATAATGATTTAGACATGTCTAGTTATCCATGCAGTTAGGTAGAGTCAATCAATTCAAATTCCTCTCTCATCCATTCGAATTGACTGGTTATTAATACCAGTGTATTACATTGTAATTAATTATCCAATAAATTTTGATAAATGAAAGCATTACATAGTTGCAAGCCATTTTTGAACTGTTTCATTCTTCAATTCTAACTAAAATTGTCTGATCTATATTGTGAGTTGTGTGTTGATCCACATATCTATGTGCTCAATTTTATATGGTATCAGAGCCTCGGTAGGACAAGGCACTTCTCCTACTACAAATTAATACTTGGATCAAAAAAAAATTAAGAAAAATTGCTCCTTTCAACACTGCACCAAAAGCAAAGAATTTACCACATAAATCCTAAGCAAAGGAATTGTTGATCAAACTTGCTTGATTAACTAAGCTGGGTGTGAATAAAGTTCCAAAAGTGCATGTTGTCGACCTTACTTTGTCTATTTTTTTGTGTGATTTACAGGTTTTTCAATCTCCTTCACTGCATTTGCTACAACAACATTCAATATCCTTCATTGCATTCACTACAGTAAACTACAGTAACATTCATTCTATTTCACTGCATTCGCTAAAAAAGCACAATGGCCCCTCCTATGGAGCTTCTCACTCCTTTCAACTACCATCAATGGAAGCAGGACATGGAGATGCAGCTTCGCTCCAAAAGACTCTATAGAGTCACAATGGACACAGAGGTAGAGTCGATTCATTATGTTGACAAAGAAAAATACTGGAATAAGCTTGATGAAGAAAATGGATGTCTGCACCTTTCAATGTCTAGAGATATTCTCTTTCACATCAATGGATGGAAGACTCCCAAGGATAGTTGTGATCAACTTGCTACCTTGTCTGATAAGCAAGATGACCTGAGGATCTATCATCTAGAGAATGAGTTTATTTCTCTTCACCCAGGAAACTTTGAAACTTTGAATGACTTCTTCACCAAATTCAAGCACCTGGTGTTCCAGTTGAAGTTGTGCAAGGTTGAGAAGGAGGATGATCAACTCATCCTTGCCATCCTCCCAAAACTTGGCGTAGACTACTCAGTCTTTATATCAACCTTTCATACCGGGAAACTCACTACACCAAATTGGAAGATGCCAACTCTTAATGCCTTCATTGAGTCTCTCACCAATGAGCATGGCAAGCTGGTCCAAATGAGAATCATCCAATATTCCAAAGATCAAGCATTGGTTGTTGGAGGACCTAAGGCTACGAATGGTAAGGGGAAGCAAAAGAATGAGCCTCATGTGGAGAAAGAGCAGTCAAATCAGCCCTCGGGTTCAAGGAGAAGCAAGAAGAATGGAAAAGGAAAGACCCTTTGTTCTTATTGTGGAAGAAGCTTTCATCCAGAAAGCTCTTGTATGAGAAGAACAATTAATGAAATGGTTTTTCTTCTAGAGAACAATAAAATCACTGTACCTGTTGGCGCAAGGCTGACCATAGAGAAGAAACTGAAGAACATGATGAGAAATTCCATGCACTGAAGGCTAGTTGTTCAACAACACATGCCTTCCTCATTGATTCAGGAGCTTCTAATCATATGGTTGCATCCAGATAATCACTCTCTTCTTTATTGTGTTTTGATGGCCCTAGTATTCATATGGGTAATAACAGAAAAATTCGAGCCAAAGGGAAGGGTTCTATCAAGCTTGAACATGGAAAGTTCAAAGATGTGCTTTATGTTCCCTCCTTAGCTACAAATTTGTTATATATATACCAGATGACACACAACGACCCTCCAAAGCGAGTGATTTTTGGTCCTAACTCAGTGTAGATCATAGATTTCTCTATTGGGAACATCATAGAGAAGGGTGTTGCAAATCATGCCTCCAAGGCATATGAGTTCTCACACTTCCTGCCATTTTCAGAACCAGTGCACTCTCAACTGCCACTTGAAAAGGGAGGTAAAAACACTTTATCTACTTCTTTTGTAGTTTCCACTAGTATTTCAGAATCAGAAGCAGAACCAGTTGTATCAGTTTATGAGATTGAGATTCAGGGTGATTCATATCTAGATCCAGTCCCTACTCCCAAACAAGAAGCTAGGAAGATGAATGAAAATCCATCTAACACACAGAGGACAAAACATCAGTTTCAAAAAGAGAACCTTGCGCTATGTCATGCAATCTCACCTCCCTTAGAGAGATGCAACAAACTCCTTGTGAGATGCTACATGGAAAGGTCTGATCAACTACACTGATCTTAGAAGAATAGAGTGGATCATACACCTCTTCATCCATAAAGAGGAAAAGGTTACATTCCTCCTTCCTTCCATCATCATTTTGGGAGAAGATGGAGAAGTCTACATGCTAGGCCCCAGGATACCTGTGTACATAACATCATACATGCTACTTCTCTACACCACATAGATGAAGGTTGCAGCAACATATTTTCAAGTTTTTTTTACCTTGAATCCTAATTCTACCTGCTTAGTTAGAGGAGGATTTTTTCCCATGTGGTTTTTTCCCTGGTTCCTTGTAATAAGTAGTTACTTTTCTTTAGCTGTAATGGGTGACCTATGGTATTAGTTACGAAGGCCCACAAATTTCTAATTTATCATTCAGGGGGGGTGTTAAGATTATAATCCTCCCTTGTCCAATTTGTTCAATTATGTCTAATTAGGAGTCTTTTCAGTCTATATTTAGTCACTAACATCATTAGGTCCACAAGGCCTAATTGGGCCACATGTACCAGTTACTAGAGTGTGGGGAACACTAGTTGAGGCTAACTTCCACTGACTGCACTTGCATGCATCAGTTTAGGAGCCTCCTAGACCAATCCCTACATTTTAGGATCCATTGGGAGTGCCAAAACCAACCTGCTTCAGTTGAGTTCAGTTAGTGACTAGTTAAGCCTAGTTAGGAGTCGGTTACATTTACTTAGCGCCAGTCATTGATTGATTGCATGTGGGAAGGCACGATTCCTCACCTACCACATTCAGTTAAACTATTTAACTGATTCTAACTGACCGGTGCACTGATTTAGACAACTGGAGCTAACTAGTTGGGCTCCGATAGTGATTTGGACATGTCTAGTTATCCATCCAGTTAGGTAGAGTCAATCAATTTGAATTCCTCCCTCATGCATTCGAACTGACTGGTTATTAATACTAGTGTATTACATTGTAATTAATTATCCAATTACTTTTGATTAATGAAAGCATTACACAGTTGCAAGCCATTTTTGCACTGTTTCATTCTTCAATTCTGAGTAAAATTGTTTGATCTATATTGTGAGTTGTGTGTTGATTTACAGATCTATGTGCTCAATTTTATAAATTTTGTGTTTTGTACAATTTTTTTATAATTTTTATTTTTATGTTTTCAAAGGTGGTAGAACTCATAATTCAGTTGTCAAGTTGGCAATGAAATTGGTAATGACTAGCACAACCACAAGTAAAGTGGTCCATAGGAACAACCAACAACTTAGTGTTGTGGAGATGGCTCATTGCTAAACAAAGGCTAAACATTAAACTAATTACCAAAAAAATAAAATTAATTAATATAAACATAAAACAAATACTAAATTGAAAAAGAAAACATTATTGTTACATCTTTCTTTAAACTTTAAGCTTATTTAAATCTTAATCAAGAAGCATTTAACCATAACAAGATACGATGACCATGAAATGAATCATGCTTGTACACTTGTTATACTCGGGTTAATCATGTTGATTCGCTCAAGGAAGCTCAAAATTTGAAATAATATCTAAATGCCTATCGGCATAACAAGTGTACATTAGAGATTAATTTCAAGGTCATCATATCTTGTTATGCTTAAATGCATTTTGAATTAGCTTTAAATGGGCTTAGTCACATTAATTACAATATTTTTCAATTTTATTATGTTTACTAAACTTTTCGTTTGTTCAATTGATGCTTTAAATTTATTTTTAAGTCCAGGCGCCTTCGCTGGTCATTTTTTAAGTCGCTTGGACTTAAAAATAAATTTAAAGCGTCAATTGAACAAGCAAATAGTTATGTAAACATAAAAAACATTGAAAAATATTATAATTAATGCAACTAAGCCCATTTAAATATTAATCAAGATGCATTTAAGCATAACAAGATACGACAACCATGAAATGAATCGCTATGGACTACTTCGTGAGATAGTAATCGATGGAGGTTCATAGTTCACCTCTCACCTTATCCAAGAGCTAACTCAACAATATGGAATCAAACGTCGGGTGACTACACCATATCACCCTCAAGCTAACTGATAGGTTGAGAGTAATAATAAGGTACTAGAGTCAATCTTAACAAATATTATGTAATCACACAGAGGAGATTGGGTTGTGAGGATTTCAAAAACGCTATAGGCTTACCAAACCACCTGGAGAAATACAATAGGTGATACTCCTTATGAATTGGTTTATGCTAAGAATGTTGTTTTTTCTATTAAATTTGAGATCAAAGTCTTAGGACTTCTCTTGAAGTAGAATTGGATCTCACAAAAACATAATGGCACCGCCTAAATTAACCCAATGAACTGAATGAATGTCGACGACTATTCGTCAAATTGTTTTTGTCCAACAATAGCAAGCTAGATTTCACGACAAGCTTATTAAAAAAAATCATTTCAAAAAGGGGATTAGGCCTTGCTTTATGACTCCAGGTTCAAGAAATTTAATGGTAAATTATGCATAAGGTGGTTGGGTTCATATGAATTAGATCTTATCTATGATAATGGGACTATATTACAAAGAAATATCAATAGGAAAAGATCCCACTACTTGCTAATGGTCATTGGGTCGGGGTTTATCATAATCCAGTTTCAAGAGAGACCTTCATTAAACAAGTTTTTTCCCTTTCATATTTTCATATTGTAGATGAGAAGGATATGACGTCTACACCTACTACCGATTGATCTATTTTTAAAGAAAATAATGATAATAATAATAATAATAAAAAGAAAAAGAAAAAAATTTGTACAAAATTTTCCTGTTGTGAAAACCAACTTGTTGGCACCATAGGACTTGGAAATGGGAGAAAACTAGCTTGGTGGATTCCATTTCCAATCCAAAAAAAGGTGGTCAAGACAGAAACTTGATAGTGAAAAGAAAACCAACTTGTTGGCGCAATCAAATAGGTATTGCTTGAAAACCAATCTTTTGGTACGCAATACTTGAGTAAAAAAACAAAAAACAAGAAAACAAAATAATTTTATGTTGTTGATAACAAAAAGAGGATTTGAAATAATAATTGCTTTGTAGAGTTCTTCAATTGGTTGATTTAAGGTTAAAATTTTCATAGCAAGCCCTGGAACTATTATAGTTTGGAATACTTTAAGCTACGGGATTTTTATTTTTCTAGTTGTGAGTCCACAAAGAGGTTGCAAATCCGTGCATAAGGTGATTTAATGATTTATTTATTTAATACATGATCCCAACCATGCAGTCAAGTCTTTAAGGTCTTTTTAGGATCACCTACAAGACTATCATTCGTAGCACTACACACAACTAGTTCTTCAACATATTCTGATTAAAGGGTATTCTTTCTGCCAACCCAAGAAATCACGAGTAAAGGTAAGTTGTAGGTATAACTTTCTTTTATAAGATTTATTTGAACATGAATGTAGGGTTAATTAATACTTATGCATGTGAATCCTATCTTGCTATTTTCCAGAGGACTACCTCTATCTTGAGTTGGTGGGGGGATAAAAAACATTATAAGGATACAAAACCATAGTTTCACTAAAATACCTATCATATAATCATTATAAGACCATAGCCACATAGTTTCCATGAAAAATCTCTTTTCAGTATCCTGTCATGAATTCTTATCATAAGCCTCTTTTATGATAATTCCTACCACATCAGAATTCCATCATAACCTGATCAAGCAACCAAAATCATTATTTTCTGAGTAAGGGATCACATTCACACATGTAGTGGGGACTGAATCCATTTGTACTTGAGAAGGTCATCATTACACATATTCAAGTCATAATGATCACCTATGTAGATTTCAAATTGAGTAATCATTTTGAAATATCTAAGGCATTGTGACCTTCCCTTGAGTTATCATCCCATGCATTTATCCATGGATTGTGACCTTCCCTTGAGTTATTTTCCTAAGTCCTTCTCCCAAGAAACAATGACCTTCACCTGAACCGTTATTTAATAAAAGGACATGGGGCTTGAGAAAGGAAGCTATGGTTGGGCCACCAATACACAATGAACCTGCAGATGCTACAGAAGTTTATAAGGATGATAGAGTGGCAACAAATTTTATGGAAATTGAATGCTTAGACTATATTGACAAGATCCATGGATTTGATGCCAATATAGCACTCGAGTTCTCCCTCATACCAAAATATTTTGTCGTCATGGTGCATGGCATTAACATTCCAGCAACAGTTGAAGTAATAGCAACAATAATAGGATTGGTAGCGAAAGGCGAGTTATGGTTTTAAAGAAGGGGACCATATGTATCCCTTTGAAATGAATTCGTCCAAGGGACCAACCAGTGATTGGTTGGAAATGATAAAGGGATCCAAAGGATTTCAATGGTTGAACCTTGGAAACAAGTAGCCTATTGTGATCAAAAAAATTTCTCATGTGAAGGTAGGTGCCACCTTTTATATGGTTAACATTTTTTATTTCTTAATCACCTCCGGTGTCATAGAAAAATTAATATGCCCTATTTTCCATCATGGTCCTTAGAACTAATGAGTTTGGAAGAAAATACCAATTCAAACCCTGCTAGTGTGACACATTATGGGTTGATAAAGTTACTAGTGAAGGATGCACTACAAGAAACAAAATGGACATGGGTTTCACTGGTGGAGGGAATTTCCAAAAATCCATGGGAGAATAAAGAAGGCGACATTGCGGAGCCAAGTTGGTCGGTGAAGATTTCAGATGATGATGACGGTGTGCCTTTATCCTCCTTGATGGTGAGGAGTTCAAGACACCGCTAGTCCAAAAGTGATTAAATTCTGGTTCCCAAGAGAAGACGCTCAATTTTGAGTGTTGAATTAGATGTTGACCCTATAGAAGAAGAACCACAAACAAAGGAGTTGGATATATTTCTGGGACCTGAAATGGAACAAAGGGATGAAAAAGATGAAGGGATTGACTAAGGAAAGGAGCCAATGAAGAAGAGGAGGATGGGGCAATGCAACGGAGAAAGAAGATGCCACTTTTCCTAAACATAAACCTCTCTTTCTCATTTCTTGTCTCATTAAATCTTACCAGAAGGTGAAAAAGGCCAATATGGAGCTAATGAATGCCAATCGTGCATTGCACAAAGAATTAAAGGAAAAGAGAAGCTGCAAATCTAAGAATCTCAGCATGGTTTGGGTACATTATTACAAGCCATTGATACAGAGTGAAATGTGCTATCATCCACTATGTTTGATGATAGCATGATGAAGGCATATAAGGATAAAGGAAATTGGAAAGGGAAATTGAAGGTAACAGAGAAATACATTGAGGAAGAAAGCATAGAGGAATTGAGAGATAAATTGTATGAATAGAGGACTCATGTTGAATTCCTTCAAAAGTAGGTCGACAAACTAACAAGGTGTTACGAACCTGCTAAACCCCAAAAGGAGGTTGTGAAGATTAAACTAAGGCGAGCAAATTTGGAGATTCATAGAATTAATCAAGAAGTTAAGACACATAATATATACAAGAAATATCTATGCTATTTGGCCCATGTAATGAAGATATACTTAGCTTCCTCTCATGTATATTTTATTTCCTCCAAAGTCATCTTGCCACATTAATGGCGCAAGCAATATGTAATATACCTAAATAATATATTACTATTATTATTAATTTATTTAACAATTATGTTAATTAGT